>CALSCP010001674.1:86595-100195 GCA_943704425.1 Ministeria vibrans ATCC 50519
GCTCCTTTTTTGTCTTTCTCACGGTGTCACTTTGGCACCCTGGACACGCTCATTGACAAAGGCGGCAGCAACGTCCGCCTTGGGCCTTCCGACGTCGTGTTCGCGGAAGAGAAACTGTCGGTTGAGATTGCTCACGTCAATGGTGTCCATGTCAATCACGTCCACGTGCAGCAGGCCCGACAGCACAATGTCCTTCAGCAGCTCACACCCCAATCCACCCGCTCCGACCACAAGGATTCGCACAGAGCTGAGCAGAAAGTCGCGAAGCTACAAAACAACCGAGTGTGACAGGTTGAGTTCACTCCAGTCTCACAGAACGAAGCATCTGGCCACATCTCCGCCCGCCCCAGTGCACATACACCGCTCGTGGGTCTCCATTCTTGGCCAGAACGTCGTCAGAAACGATCATGTCTTGGCAAAGACTGGGGCAAAAAAATCACAACACGAATTGCGCAGTGGCGCTTCACGCGGTAGCAAGCGCGTCCTCGGACGCAACGGGCATGCCGCAGCGCACAAGGAGCACTGATAGCCACGATGGGCACGCGGTCGCCACGCCCCGCACGCGCACAGCACGTCCACAGCGTACCTCGACCGACGGCTCAAAGTCCGCCTGCGCCAACGGACCTGTGCGCAGCAGCAGACGCTCAATGTGCTGCCACCGAGTCGCCATGTCCTGGGACATTCTAAATTCCTATATTTACGTGTGTCGAACAGAAAAAATTGTATATACTATGATTAATGAGCAGTGAGTGACTTAGTTAAACAATAGTTGATTCACATCATTTAGTTCAGTTTTTGTTCCATGTCTGACCCGTGTCGGTATTACGCAGCGGGTCACTGTGTAAGAGGGCAGTCGTGTCGCTTTGCGCATGTACGAGGCGAAAGACCCTCTGGCGCGGGGGCGTGCCGCTTCTTCCTGCGTGGCGAGTGTGCGTACGGCAGTCGATGTCGCTACGACCACGTCCGCGAACGCGATCCCTCCTCAGCCGCCCCGCCACCTCCAAATGCATTACGGCGCCGAGTTGATAGACCTGAAGATGCCCCGGTTGCCCTCGTCATTCCGGCCGACTAGTCAGCAGAAAAAACGCAAATGAAATAGGATTCGTAACCTCCGCTTCTCTAGCACTCCTCAAGACTCCTTGCCTCTGTGGGCACCCACCGGTGACCCTGGCAATGGTCTTATCTGCTCTATTTGCATGGAGGAAGTCCTGGACTCGAAACGCGCCCTCTCCGTCAGTTGCCGTACCACTCACACATTGCTACACTCACTCACTCTCTCCGTCTCGTCACTTCTTTTTTTTTGTTATTGTTTTTGCAGGACCGCCGGTTCGGTATCTTACAATGCGATCATGTGTTTTGTCTGGCGTGCCTCCGCAAGTGGCGCGCCACCAAGGACCAGACAACGGCACGCCAATGCCCGATGTGTCGTGGTGTCTCCCACTACGTCGTGCCGTCCTCCTTCTTCCCAGACTCAGCTGATACCAAAGCGCGCGTCATGGAAGAGTACCGTCAGCGCCTGGCAGAGACACCCTGCAAGTACTTTGACCAAGGGGAGGGCGAGTGTCCCTTTGGCTCGTCGTGCTTCTACAAGCACGCCTTCCGCGACGGCTCCCTTGACTCCCGCCGTCCCCGCAAGTACGCCCACGGCGACGTCGAAGACTCCCTCATTCTCCACCGCGATCCCACTCTATGGGACTTCCTTGCCGAGTTCAACCAGTCCGCCGATGACCAGCTTGAAGAGCGCATCGCCCAACTCAACCTCTAGCGAGTTGCCCTTGCATTCCTCACGCACAAACGTATTGCATTCAAATGTACAATAAAACACTCAGAATAACTTATTATGATAATAATATAATTATGACACTATTATTATTATTATTCTTATTGTTGATGCTGCTGTTGTTGCGGTTGTTGTTTCTGTTGTTGTTGTTGTTCTTGTTGTTGCGGTTGTTGTTGTTGTTGCGGTTGTTGTTGTTGTTGTTGTTGTTGTTGTTGCGGTTGTTGTTGTTGTTCCTCCCTCGAGCACACAATGTCAGCGACGCAGTGGACAATTCGCGGCGCATATGACTTGACCTGAACCACACGAGCGACGCGCACCCGCCACGCACGTCCCCCATCGCTCTTTCCCGCACACAAGAGCCGCTCAAACGCACTTGCAACCGTGTGAGTTGCCCATGTTTCACAGGCAGTAGCACGCACCTGCGTGGCCGACGCCTCATCCGTCGCATCCCCAGCTTCACCGCCCGGAAGCCCCCACGTCACATTGCCATGCACGTGGAGTGTGCCGCCCGACGAACGGAGCACACGCGCCGCCGTGGGCCACGCTCGCTCGCTCGTGGGAATAAGTCCCAGGTGAACCCGATCCGCAACACCCGAGGGCAGCTCATGTTCACTCCACTGCGAATTGTCCCCTTCAAGAATGGTCACTCGCGCGTCGCTGTCAATGTGGTTGGCAGCGAGTCCACGGCGCAGTGCCACCAGTGCATGAGGGTTCCAGTCGCAGGCGTAAACGTGCCGTACGCGTCCGTGCACCAACATGGGCAGTGTGAAGTAGCCTATGCCCACGTACAGGTCGACAACACACTCGTTGGGCTGCGCCAGTCGTCCAATGCGCGTGCGCTCAGTCACATTGCCCGTTGAGAACATACAGCGACGCACATCAAACACATACGTGACACCCGACTCGACATGGCGCGTCCAACCGTCACTGCTGCCATACACAATCACCGTCTGGCTATCCCGCGTGCCCGTGTCCGCAATGGGCGCCTTCACCGCAATCGTGTCGCAGTGGAGTGCCTCGGCAACCACACGCCAGCGTGCGCCCTCCTCGTCTTCGTCCCACCAGGCACCCGAAAGACTTTGCTGCGGCAGCACTGCAACACGACCATGCACATCAAAACGCGTCGGGATGTCAGCACGAAACTCAGGCGAATCGACTGGCGGCGCCGCCAGTGCAAGTCTCTGCGCCAGCTGCACAAGACCGGCGAACACGCGCTCGGCCGGCGAAAGTGTCGCCACCTTGCGCCCCAACTGGATGCCCCCGTCGATTCTCCACTCCCTCATGCCTTCAAATTCCTCGCCAGCATCACAGCAGGCCGTCACGACGAGCGCAACAGAGCACGCGTCGACCACCGGCAACGCCAGTTCGCTGGACGCCATCTTCGCCGCGTCCCGACCCACACGACGCGCCCCATCAAATAGACCCTCTCTCTCAAGTACTCTCCTCAATCTCTGAGCGTCCGATCGCCCAACAATCAAACAGGACATGAAATATTTATGAGTAGAATGTCGATTGTCGAAATCTATTGAGTTTATTCACAATTTTGTTTCGTTGGTCAGGCCCGCTCGACTGCGCTCAGAATCTCTTCAACTGTGTCGAGATGGACGAGCCGTTTCGAAATATACTGCTGCTAAAGGAGCACAAAACTCATTTGGCTGTCTTTATCAACTTCCTCCTCAGCAGCTCGACTCCAGAAGCGCTGGTATGCCGTCCCCCCCATTCCGCCGGCAACCGTGTCACGAGCAAGCGGCTGCCTTAATGCTGCCCCTTCACCGCTTGCGACTCTCATCGTCTTTTTTTTGTTTTGACTTGCACTCGTCTCTCTCTCTCTATCTATCTCTCTCTCTCTCTCTCTCTCTCTCTCTCTTCCGACGCCCTCCTTTCCCCCCTGCCTTCCATTCTGCGGCGCCTACACCATGCTTGCACCCGTCCACCCCGCGTCTCTCCCGCATTGCGCTCCGCTCTTGTCAAACTCTCTCTCTCTCTCTCTCTCTCTCCTCTCTCTCTCTCTGACTGTGTGTGTCTGAGTGACTCTAAGTGTGTCTGAGTGTAACTCGTTCACTGTGCAACTCCCTCCACCGCCCCGTCCGCCGCCTCTCCGCCATGATTCCCCCCTCCCCTGCCCTCCCTGCTCTTTCATGTCCCTTCGCCATAGCGCCCCCCTTCTCATTCGAAAAGATGCCTCAAACTCTTCTCACTTTGTCCTCTCCTGAAATACCCTTCCCGCTCTTTCTCTCGCTCTCTCTTCCGCCCAACCGTGTCCTTCTTCTTCATGGCCACTTTCCCTCTCTAGCGCACAGCAAGGAAGGAGAGATGAAGACGTTTTTTTTTGCTTTTGTTTTATGATATTTTGCGAATCCATTTTGTCCGCTTGCTCCCTAACCCCCGCCTGCTGTGCCGCCAATCCTCGCCGCAGACATTTGTCTTTGGCCACGCATGCCCCCATGGACATCCACTCAACGCTTCTCTTTGTCGACACTGTTTCTTTTTTTTTTCAAAAAAACATTTCGTCACCTTTTTTTGCCACTTTTGCAGTTCTTCTATCTGACTGTCGATGAGTTCTCAACCAAGAAAATGACCTCACCACAACGACTCGGCGAGGCAACGAGCATTTTCGACCTGTACCTGAGCGCGGAGGCGATTCTGAATCTGGAGGTGTCTGCGAAAATCGTCAATGCGAAGGGCGAGCCATACGAAACAGCCATTGCCAAACTCAACCCGCACACCATGGAGCCGTCTCAGGAGCTCGCGAGTCTCTTTGATGACATCATCACGCCCTACATTGTTGAGACCATCTCGAACGAACTCGATCAGTTTCGCAAGTCAGTTGCCCTTGGTCTTGGCGACCTCTACGGCTACTCACAGCTCCTCTGTACGCGCACACAACACAACCCTTCTTCGAGTCTCTTGTGACGTTTTGTATCCCTCTCTATCACTTTGTTTCTCTTTTGTCACTTTGTTTCTCTGCCACTTTGGTTCTTTCTTCCCCATCTCTCTCTCTTTATCGCTTTGTTTCTTTTTTTCCTCTCTCTCACGCCGTGTCTCTTCTTGTGGTGTAGCCGACGATGACGATAAAGACAAGGGTGGCATCGAAGTTGACAAAATCTTTGCGTTGATCCGCTCTCACATGTGCAACTTTCGCGACGACGTAGTCAACGAAGAAGACCCCAAACGCGCCCGCGCCATTCTCACTTTCCTCATCACCTTCCTCCTCTCCTGCGGCCTTGACCCCGGCAACCTCCAAGACTTCCTTGTACGTCACTCAATCTATAAGGTTTCTCCCCTCTTCTCATCCACACCTAACCATATGATTTGTGTTGTCGTTGCGATAGCCGTCGTCGGGACACTCTCTGGCGACTAGTGGCGTCTCGAAGAAGCCCAGTGGCTGGTTTCCTCGCAAAGCAAACAAAAAGGTACAATTAGTTTATAGATTATTGTTTTCAACTCTTATCATAATAATAAAATAATAATAATAATTATTATTATATTTTCTAATAATTAATTTTTATTTATTATTATTGTTGTTTTAGATTCATATGCACAACGGACATGAGTTTGTGGCGACGCACTACAACTACCCAACCTTTTGCGACCACTGTGCTGATCTCCTGTGGGGGCTGGGCAATCAGGGCTATCAGTGTCAGAGTACGCTCAGATACAAACACACCCGCACTGACTGACCGCTTGTGTGTGTTGTATATAGAATGTGGATTCAACTGCCACAAACGCAAATGTAACAACGAACTGAAGGATCAGTGCTCGGGAAAGTACCGGCGCATGCCTATGACGGGGGGCGGGCCGGCTGTGGCGAGCAGCAGCACCATCAGCGTGCGCTCCAAGGCGTCCATTCTCAAGTCGCGCAAGAGTGGCACAAGTGATTCTGCTTCTCCACCCTCTTCCTCGTCCGCTCTCCCTTCCGCTTCTGCCTCTCCTGCCTCAGGCGCTCCTTCGCGCCGAAAGTCGGGCGCCGACGTCGAAGTGACCTCCCACCGTCGCTCCCTTGACGTCGCTGGTCTCTCAGTCTCTGGGAATGTCGACCAAGAGCGCTCCGTATCCCAATCCAACATTCCTGCTGTGGTCGTCACAGACGAGAGTACCACAAAGGTATCATTCACGCGCACATACATCAAAAATCTAGCTCCACTCACCTTTCTCTCACCCTTTCTTTTATTCTTCTCTCTCTCTCTCTCTCTCTCTCTCTCTCTCTCTCTCTCTGTGCGCTTATAATTAGAGCTCTTCAAGGAGAAGCTTTAGGAAAGAGAAGAGAGGGAAACCGGTCAGCGCGAGCCCGAGTCTGCGCAGCACATCCACCACTGCGTCGTCTGCCACCACCGCGTCCAATGAGCCGTCGTCGTGGGCAGACTCTGTGCCTGAGTCAGTCATGTCGGAACTATCGCAGAAGCAAGTGAAGCGCCAAGAGGTCATCTTTGAGCTGATCAAAACAGAGAAGAACTACCTGCGCGACATGACCGTCATGCAGCAGGTTTTCTTCCACCCGCTCAAGAACCTCCACGTCCTCCCCGACCAACAGCTCAGCGCCATCTTTACCAACGTCGACGACATCCTCAAGATCAACAGCGACCTCTGCAAGGCTCTCGAGGAGCTTCAGAGCTCCTCGGGTGCTGTCGTTGAGCGTCTTGGAAACCTCTTCCTCGAGAGCGTAGGAACAACAAAAACAGCTCCTTCTTAGTAGTATTTTCTGATCTTCCTATATTTTTCATTTCGTATCATTTTGTCTCTCTCTCTCTCTCTCTCTCTCTCTCTCTCTCTCTCTCTCTCTCTCTCTCTCTCTCTCTCTCTCTCTCTCTCTCTCTCTCTTGTGTGTGGTGCAGTTCAACAAGTTCTCTATTTACGCGACATTCTGTGGCAACACTACACGAGCACTGGACGAGATCAAGACACTCACGGAGGAAGACGAAGACTTTGAGAAGATGCTCAAGGTGAACATTTTTTTTGCTTGTGATGCATTTTGATTATTAACGCGCACTCTATTCAGATGTCTGAGTCGAATCCGGCGTGTCACCGACGAACCCTCAAAGACTTGATGCCGCTGCCAATGCAGCGCCTGACTCGCTACCCTCTACTTCTGGACACTATTATGCGGTGCACGCCCAAGGCCCATCCAGACCACGCTGACATGCTGCAGGCGGTGCGTCTTGTAAAGGAGGTCGTCACGGCCGTCAACGAACGTGTCAAGCGCGCTGAAAATGTCGCCACTATGCTCCGCATTCAGTCCTCGCTCGACTCCTCTGCTCTTGGCTACGTATATCATACATTTTTCACACACACGCACTTTATCTCTCTCTCTCTCTCTCTCTCTCTCTCTCTCTCTCTCTCTCTCTCTCTCTCTCTCTCTCTCTCTCTCTCTCTCTCTCTCTCTCTCTCTCTCTCCTCTCTTCTCTCCTCTCTCCCTTTCGGTGCTCTATTTACTCTTTCTTTTGTCTTTTCACAGCCACTCCAAATTGTCTCCAATGACCGTGAGCTCTTGTTCGAAGGGCCTCTCACTCTCACCACCTTTTCAAGTGCGCGCAAGAAGAACCGCGACATGCACACCATGCTCTTCAACGACATGCTGCTGCTCAGCAAGAAGACCGACCAGAGCAAAATGGCGGTTCAAATGGAGGTGATTCATTGGTTTATAGTTGAATCATTTCAATTATTATTAACACGTTTTTTTATTATTACAGCCCATTCCGATCTTTGATGTGCTGGTGCGCAATGTGGAGAGCAAGCGAGGTACACTTAGTCACTTAGCAGTACTCCTTTCTGTCGCTTACTAAAACATCTGCGTTTATTCCCCTCTTTATTTGTGTCTCTTTTCTCTCAGAAAAATGCGCCTTCTTTTTGGTGTGCACTTCGAAGCAGGGACCTCGAATCTATGAGTTCCTCGCGCCGTCGCTGTACGACAAGAAGAAGTGGATGGAGACAATTTCGCAGGCATCCAAGCAATGTACAGATGCAGGGGAGTTTGGAGAAGGTGCTGAGCAGGCCACGAACAGTGCGATTATCACAAGGGATGACACGGGCGCTGCTGCTGCTGCGGGTGGTGTTGGTGGTAGTGCTGGGGCTGCTTCTGCTACTGCTACTGGTGGTAGTGGTGCGGTGAGTACCCACGCGTCGATTGCAGAACTGGACGAAGATGATACATCGGCGGCCACCGTTGTCTCTGGCAAGGATCTGGCGCCATCATCGCCAGCGACACGTCGTCTTAGCGGCACCGATGCAAACCTGACGGGCGCCAAGAAGTTTGCCGTCAAAGACGATCCGCTACGTCGCAGCCGTTCGCTTGACGTGCGCAGCACCCGTCCGACCATGGAAAAGGACTTGACCAAGGTGCGACGTCAGATGAGCGACACGTTTGCTCGTGCGGGCGCCGTCACCAAGGAGGAACTCGAAATGGCACTGCACAAGGCGCTCTCGGCCAAGCGTGCGCTCGAGGCAGTTGCCGACATTGCCAACTCGGCCGAAGAAATCTTCCCTGACGCAGCGGAGCCCGTCGATGCCGAGGCCCTTGAGCGTGCCGAGGCCGCTGAGAAGGCCCGTGTGCTCGAGGAGCGCATGCGTGCGTGGAGCAGCTCGGAAGAGGACGAGTCGCCTGACACTAGTCGTGCCGGGTCTCGTCGGAGAATCAAAGGGTTGGTGCAGCGGCAACTCTCAAACGATGTCCTCAAGAGTCCCACTGACTTTGGGCCGTCGATCAACAAGCGCGCTGCAATGGAGCTGCCTCGCTCCAACGCCACAAGCGTCGACTGTCGTTTCCTGTCGACAGTCGAGGATGCCGATCACGATGCGGAGATTGAGGCGGCCATTCAGGCGGCAACGGCTGCTGTGCAAACGCCTCATGTCAGTGTCGAACTGAGCGAGTCGGTGCCGCTGGTGTCGCCTGCCGACTACATTGACAACGATTCTCTGACCGAGCTTTCAGGCGGTCCCTTGCTCACAGTGGATCCCGACAGTGGGCACATGCGTCTGACCCGCAAGTCACTGGTGGGCGCCGACGTAGTGGATGAGAGTCCTGAGTCGTTGCTCGACGAACTGTGCCTCATTGACAAGAAGATCTCCGCCATGCACGCCATGCGGCAGTCAGTGCGTGCGCGCCTTGCCGACTTGGAGGGTCACTTGCCGGATCTTCGCAAGAGGCTGAGTGTGGCATCGTTGGTGGCGCTGGATCGCATGAGCGACGAGGATGCCATGCAACGCATTTCTGACCTTGAGGTGAAGGTTGCCGAGCGTGACCGTGACATTGCTAGCCTACGCGTGCAGCTGGAGACGGCCAAGTACGAGGCTCTGCACGCTGCTAAATTGGCTTCTGAGTCACCACCGCTGCCGCCCAGCCCTCGTCGTGCCGGTTCCGTTCCCACTGTCACGACACTCGATCACGGGCCTTCGCCGCCTATTTCGCCCCGCTCTCGCAGTCTTCAGCGCCAGGCGGTTCTTCCGGCGTCGCCCATCGTCACACCCGCACCCGCACCCGCACCTGCCCCACGCGCAGCAGCCGTCGTGAAGGAGACCCCGCCACCTCTGCCCGCCAAGGTCAAGCTCGCGCGTGTGCGCCCCGGCTCGCTTGACACGTCCTCCCTTGCGTCGTCTCTTTCCAACAGCCCCACGCCGACTGTCGAAACCTCTAGTCCCACCACTCCCGCATCCGCCGACCTTATGGAGCCTCCCAAGAAGCACGTTTCCCTGCGCCGTGTCAGTCAGACTCCCGCCACTTTGGGTGATTCTTCCGATCTGTAAATTTTATATGAGAGAAAGAGAGAGAGAGAGAGAGATAGAGAGGTTCACAAGACCTTTCGAGCGATTGTGCGAGTGAACCGGAGCGAATAAAAAGTTTTTCTATTATTCAATTCAAATGACACTAAATTTTATACATTGGAGAAATACGACAGGAGGTCGGCCAAAGAAAATTCCAAGCGAACCTCAGAGCCAGGCCAACAACGTTTGATGAGATCCTCGTAGCCATGGTATGCCGCAAGAAAGTCCTCTTGCACGGACCGCCACACGACCTATCAAACACAAATCTCAGTCACGTTGCACACAATCACAAAACACAAACAATTCGAGAGATGGAGAGGACAAAAACAATTATTGAACAATCACACACACACACACACACACACATACACACATACATACATACACACACACACAAAACACATACATACACACACATGGAGTACAAGACACTAAGTGTACAATAACATACTGGTAAAAGAGAGTCCGAGTCGGTGAGCTGCTTCTTAAGTGTGCGGTACATCGCCTCGAGACCCTTCTTGACGACTGCACCCGGGTACAAGCCAATGGTGCGTTTGAGTTCTTGCTTGCTAAACTGCACCTGAAAACCCACTTCGTTGTCAATCACCCCACTGTCAATAAGCTGCTGCACTGCCTCAAAGAATCGCGACAGTTTCTCCATGGGATGGCCCAAACTGCGGCGCACATACGCCTGCAGGTTGTCGCGGTACTTCACCTGTGCATCACGACGCACTGGCGCGAGTGAAGCAACTTTGCGCAGCGGTACAAGCGAGCACAGATGATGGTAGTTGACAAAGCAAACGACTTCCGGGTGCTTGCACGCACTGGCAATTCGCTCAATTGTCTCAAACACCGCCTGCATCAGCTGGCCCAGCGCACCGTCGACGAGCGTTCGCCATCGCGCCGAGTCTCGCACCGTCTCCTCCACCGCCCCAATAAAGTGCGGCAGTTGCAACACAAACGGCAAAATCACTGCACGGCCCTTCTTGGGCACTCGCGTGTCCCTCACCGCTCGCAACTGATCGTCAAAGAACCGATCCACAATGCGCTTGGTCAGAATCTGACATTTACCCAACAGCAAATAAATGAAGGTCTCCTTCACCTCGGGCAGATTGGTAAACTCGTCAATGCGCACCAACATGGCCAACGCCGACAACTGGTGGTCGTCGCCGTCGCCTCCTCCTCCTCCTGACCCACTGCCACCACCACCACTGCCCCCACCACCCGTCATGCCACTCGACTTGTCGCTATCCCCGACACTTTCGGCTGCTGTCGATGTGGCGGTGGTGCTTGACGAGCCCGCAGTTGCATTGATGATCTGCACCAGTTCGTCTTCGAGCCAGGAAAACATGGAGTTCATGACGGAGCGCAGGGAGGCCATGCGCTGCGAGTAATCAAGGGAGGCCACCTGTGTGACCGACTGTCTCTTTTTTCGGCGTGCCCACTCACCGGTTGGCGTCGAAGGTGTACTGTCTGCGTCCGATGTTGTGCCCGTGACCACTGTCGACGTACTGCCACCGACACTAGACAGTGGGTGGTGATTGCTGCGCACAATACCACCGCCACTTGAAGCACTGGCCAGGCTCACCTGTCGCCGGTGCAGATAGGAGGGTGGTCGCGACGACGCGGTCGATGCCACTGTGGAGTCGTCCGCGAGATTTCCACCATCGTGGTCAGCGCTGCCGCCTGCACCGTCATTGCCTGTTCTTGCTGCTGCGTCGTCATCGTCATCGTCGTTGTCGCCATCATCGTCGTCGTCATCGTCGTGTGTCGACCTGTTAGGCACGGCCAGACCAAAAAATTCCTCGCAAAAGTTCTGCTCCCCCACAACCAGTGGAACCACCGAACTGAGGAGCATGTGAAAGAGTTGCTCGGGGCCCGATGCTGTAGGATTGCTATCGTGATGCTGTTGCTGTTCTTCGCTTTCAGCACGGCGGGCGGCAGCGTCGAGTGCGGCAATGACGGCAGCGTCGTTGTCGGTGCCTGTAGTGATGTTGTCGTCGTCGTCGTCTTCGAGGTTGTCGTCGTTGACGGTCGAGCGGAACGTAAAGCGCGCGCGGTTGATGCGGGCGGACAGCGACGACGACGGTCCAGTGGCGCTGTTCGTAGACTGACTGCGACGGTTCTGAAGACGGTCGATGAGCTCGCGAATTTCGGTGTGATAAACGCCGCGCATGACCTGCGCGTACGTCGAGCAAAGCCGATCGTAGTGACTGCAGTCTGCATCGCGCACCCACTGCATAAGCTGGGTGTACGGCAGAAGCTGTGAAAAGCGCGACTGATGCGAGAGAAAGGAGGCGTCAGAGGTGCCGGCAGAGCGAATGACGGCCGTAAGAGAGTCGCTGAGGACGAGTGGGGAGGTGGTGTGGCGGCCAAGAAGTGACGGAGACAACGGAGTGTTCTCAACGTGACGCACAAAAAGACGCGAGGTGAAGAAGGTGGCAAGGCGGTTGAGAAAGTCGTCTTGAACGGACGCGAAGAGAGCACGTTGGTCTTGGACAGCAACCATGTCCGTGAGAGCGTCGTCAAGCTCGCACTCCATGGCGCGACGCAGATGAGCTGCCGCTGCCGTGACAGCCGGCAAATTGACGCGCTCAAGTGGTCCTGTGCGCAGTGTGTTGACAACAGATTCCGGCAAGCTCATAGTTTCGAGGATATGATCGAGGAGATTGAGCAGTTTGCGTTTGTTGTCACGCTGCAGTTGCATTGTGCCATGGTGGCCCGTGACATGCTTGACTGCATCAGTGACGGCTCCCAAGGCCGACTCGTAGCGCTCGAGCCAACCGTCAATGCGCTCCAGCTCGCTATCGGCGATGTCCAGACGGCACATGAGCTCTTCGGTCTTTTGAAAGGACTCAAGCAACTCGTGCGTGTTTGCCGCATCCAACTGGTGCATGTCCGACGCTAGCTGTGACGCAAAGAGTTCGGCATTGCCAATGGCGCCGTGCGCGTCGCGCAGCAGCGAAGTGAGGTCCATCTCTTCTTGTAGAGTCAGTTCGCGATACGTCTCGGTGTCGGCAGCAGCGGCGGCGTCGTCGCCCCCTCGGCTGGCACTGTTGCTGTTGGTGGTGGCGTCGTCACAGCCGCCGTCGTCGTCAGCGCCCGGCAAGGTGGCTGTTGTGCCCGCCGTCGCTGTGGCATCAGTGCGGAACTTGGAGAAGCCTGCAGCACGACGGGTGCGCAGGTTTTTGAGAGTGGGACGCACTTGGAGGTGAGACTGAGAGAGACGCACAATGGAGTCGACAAAGGCGTCGCGCGCAGCAACAGACGCCGACTGCCACACGAACGGCTTGGAGTCAAAGGTGAGTGAGAAGAGGCCGCTGTCGCTGGCGGCGTCGGGCGCAGGCCCTTCGAGCAGCCGTAGCTCTTCGAGCTTCCACGAGTGAATGCGCTTGAGCGACGCATCGCTCACCTTCACTATGTGAATGCTCGGCACAGACCCGCTCTTGAGCGTCAGACACAGCAGCCGCGACTTGGGCTTCTTCTCGGCCTTGCTGCGGTACGGGCTCACCTGCAGCACCGCTACGAGACGCTCGTTCGACGCGAAAATGTCCTTTTGCAATCGTCGAAGGTCCATTGCTCAAAAACTTTGAAGTTCTCATTTCTGATTTCAGATGATCGAAATATTCAAATGCGAGAAAGTGGATTATCAAAAACTCTGAGAAGGAGTAGGTCAGTAAGACTATGTGCGGGCGCAGAGTGGGTCGACGGGGCTCTCAGTAGCGTCAGAATAACAAAAACGTATTTGTACAGTACAGTGGAATGTTCATTTCTTGGCAGCGACGGCGGGTGCGTCGGCCGCAGGGATCTGCTCGGGGTTGTAGAGGATGCGGAGTGGCGGCAGCTGGGCGCGTCGAGTGTCGCGGTCAAAGTAGCGATTTGCTGCGAGCTGGTGCGCCTCTCCCTTGGGCATGCGCGGGGGGGCGGCGGGCTGCCTGGGGGGCGTGGAGGGGGTAGAGCCGGTTGAGCAACAAACATGTCCGTGTTGTAAGCCCCATCACGCACATTTAGAGCATAACTGTTTTTTTTTTTCTCGGCGGATCGATCGGGGAAATTGCCCGAGTC
>CALSCP010001674.1:100205-117821 GCA_943704425.1 Ministeria vibrans ATCC 50519
ACATGAAAAACGCTTCGTCGTATTCCTCCACCTACGACATTGCGGTTTTTCTTGTTTTACTTTCTCTGCAGATCTCTGTGGTAACGCGGCGCCACGATTGCGTTGGGGCGGACTTCCAAGCACTGGAGAGTCCTCATCAGCAGGGTTTCAGCTTGTTTTAGAAACGACATTCGCTCAAAGTTACGAAATTACGAAAATTACTGATCAATTTTCAATTTGATTTGACAATTCACAGTTTCACATTTTGGCTTGAGTTCAAGGCAGTGAGTATTGACTTGGCAGTCACCCTACCACCGCTCAGCGGCGCCTACTGCCTAGGCTCTAGCCGGTGTAGCCGCCTACCGGAGTCTTAAGAGAGTGTGCGTTGACATGTAACTTGTGTTTGAATAAAACTAGTATTCTTTTTTTTGATCTCACTCCCGTCTCGCAAAGTGGACGGCTTCAGCGCAATATTGACTATCATCTAGCGTTGCTTGGCTGACCAGTCCGTTTCGAGACGACCTCTCCTCCTTTTTTTTTTTTCTCTGGTCGCCTTGGACACCAAAAGACAATTCGCGTCACAGCGCACCATGTCGCCTCCCGACGACGCCGAGATGGCCGAGGTGCACAAGCGCGTGTATGCTATGTTGCGGACACCAATACGCTCGACTGGTGCCGATCCCCTCAAGTCCACAGCGACATCAGTTGCCGCATCAACAGCGCTCGTTCACGTCCGACCCATCGACGAGCTTCCGCCTGGCGCCACTCTCCGATCAGGCCGCATTGATTGGGCTCGTTCTGCAACCGAGGGCGAATCGCTGCAATTGGCTACAGCGGAGGCACCCACAGCGGAATTATCTGCACAGCAACCGCCCGTTGCTACGTCCGCCTCTGCCGACATTCTTCTCAACAGCAAGGCCGCTCAGCAGTCAGCCGTGCCTACAACAAGTGTACGAGTCTCGGGCGCTACTTGGATCGACCGCTACGGCCTCGACGCCGTTAGTCATGCCGCAGACCCTTCTGCGCCCAAACGGCGTGCAACGACTGCGTCGACGTTTGTGCCGACGCTCGACAAGCACGTGTCGTCCCGCTACTTTGAGGGCATTGGTGGCGCTGGCGCTCGTCACATTGACGAGTCCAAGGCGATTATGCGCAAACGGTTGCTGCGTGGCGTTGTGGCGTCATGTCGTGCTCGTCTCGACTGGCTCACCACCGAGAGCAGGCAGCGGTGCGGCGTCATTGTCGAGTCGTCGGTGTGTCTCGTCGTCGACATGTCCCAAGGACTTGCCCAACACCTCGAAGGACTGCGACAGGCCATAGACAGTGTGCTTGCCGAGCAAATCTCACAGTGCCAGCGCTTCAACGTTGTCGTGTTCCACGCTGGCCACGCGCGTTCCTTTGCCAACCAACTCACTGCCGTCACACGCGACTCCATCCAAGACGCCCGCGAGTGGCTCGCTACCCTTGAACCATGTGATCGCCCGGGTGTCAACACTTGGTCTGCCCTCAAAATTGCTCTAAGTGACCCACAAACCGAGGTACCAAGCAAAATCTAACTCATAATCATATTGATAATCATGTCGGCCTAATAGCTAATAATAATTGTTGTTGTGTGTGTGTTTTTTTTGGGGGTTTTTTTGTTGGTGTGCGTTTTGTTTCAGGCACTCTATGTGATCTCAGGAAATGTGCCGGACCAGCCGGTTGACTTGGTCTTTAATATGGTGCAACAGTTAACAGTGGGACGCACACTCACCATCAACACAGTCAGCTACTGTGCGTACGCCGAGGCAGACGAGTTCGTGCGTCGTCTGGCATCGCTCGCTCCCTCTCCTGCCGCCACCACTGCATCTTTATCGACGAAACCGTCAACGACGTCGTCGCGTGTCCATGTGTATCAGGCAGTTGAGGCGCGTGGGGGCGAGGGTGCAATGACGCAGATGTGTGGAGGTAGTGACGTGGAGGCGTTGACGGCTGAGCTGGTGCGTGTGCAGGAGCTGCTGGAGAAGCTGGAGCAGCAAACAAGCGAGCTGGACGAGCGCAAACGGTCATTTCGAGCAACGCGGCAGATGCCACGGTGGATGCAAACGGCACTACGTACGGGCGAGTACGCCATCAACGCACAGACGCGTGGGATGACCCTGGGCGTGCCGCGTCGTCGTGTGCTCGACTTCTCAGGTCCACCCCAAACCAGCACCGAGTGGTTGCGCGACCATTCGCTCAAGGCGCGCGGTCTTACTCTTTGGGCTATGCTCAAACCCTACCTGGTGCTTCCGGGCAACGACAGTGCCAAGAAGAACGGCAAGGAGGAGGAGGAGAAGGAAGAGATGATCACGCTTCAGGTCAAGTGGGGCGATGGGACTATTCGGCGCGTAAGACCGCCACGTGAAGTGCTCGAGCGCTATGTGGAGCAGTTGGACGAGCTTACAGATTTGCATGTGGGACGCATGGGATGGCTGCTGGAGGGCAGTCGGGCGGCGTTTGGCTGCATCCGTGAGCGACGAGTGTGTCTGCTCGTGGACGTAAGTGAGCGCATTGGCATGCGCAGTGGCCGTCTGCTCAGGCACCTTCAAGAGTTGCTCATTGAGCAACTGCGCCACGCTCTGCTCTTCAACGTGATTGCTTGTGGCGGACGACACGGTGCTGTCGCCTGGCGTCGCACTGCCGTTGCCGTTTCCGTCGCCAACTTTGACAGTGCGTGGGAATTTCTCACGTCGGTGCGCTTTGGCAGCCGCCCTGCACTGCTTGACGGACTCAAACTGGCGCTGGCAGACCGCTCGCTTGAGGCCATGTATGTCATTGCGGGCGACTACCCCATGCGCGAGCACGAGCTCATTACGTCTGCCGTGGAGCGAGCGAGCCCATCGCCACGTCCCATTCACACCTGCGCCTATGGTTCGACAGAGGCCCCTGTGAACACGCGCTTGCGCGAGCTCGCCAGTCGCACTCACGCTCGTTACCACTACTACGGGGAGTCGCGCGGAGCGGGCCATCTGCTTGAGTCAGACGACATGCTCGTGTTGCGCTCCGAGGCGGCGTCGGCACGTGCGGCCCGCATCCAAGCGCTCGAGTGGATCTCCCAACTGGATCAGATGGAAGAGGCACGTCGGGAGGGAGTGAAAGGCGAGGAGGACAACGAGGAGGAGAGCCGTGGACGGTGTTTGGAGGACGCATGCAAACAACAACAGCTACTGCGGTCTCAGCGAGCACACGAGCAACACGTGCGGTCTCAGTTGCTTTCACAGCGACGTCCGTTTACTGCTGCTGCAGCCACCACAACGGCTACGGCTACATCGACGGGCGGTCGTGGTGGAGCCACAAGCTTGAGCGCCTCCCAAGCGATCAGCATGACACCTGTGGTGCACCTCGATCGGAAGCTTGATAGTGACGCCGAAGGGTTTATTAGTGCCGTGGCGGGTGCGCGTGTGCCTGTGCGTCGTGCTGTGGAGCTGCTGCGAGCCCATGCGCACGCCGAGGCCGACCAGCAGCGACTGCTCTTTGCTCGTGTGGTGCACCATTTACTGGAGCAGTGCAAGCGCATGTTTGACGGTACACCCGACTCGATTACACTGCGCACCCCTGTGGTTGCCTGGCAGCTGCTCGCCTTGATGTGTGCGGAACAACTACTGACTGGCCCACACGTGGCGGCGCTGTTGCGTTCAATCATTGAGGTGGCGGTGGCAAGCAGTGTCGCCACCGACACGAGCGCTGGGCGACACCGCGCGGCATGCTGTCATGCAGCAATGGAGGCGCTGCTCGGTCGACTGCACGCCTACCCTGAATTTTGCAGGCGATTTGTGGAGATTGTTGAGGACACCGAAGCTGACATTGCGTCCCGTGTCGTCATGCAGGCGGTGCGCACCGCAGCTGCTGCCTCGTCAACGACCGGCGGGGTGGGCACGACGTCGGCCACCACCATCACGACCATGACTGCAAATGGTGGTGGGCGACGAGGTGGACGTGAACCCGTGTCGGACGACACCATCTTCGACGACACAACGGTGTCGGTGGCGTCGCCCTTTGATGTGCCCTCCTCGGCCGAACCTTTATCGTCCGGGCGACCTCGCGCCGCCAAAGGTACACGTCAAGGCCGTGATCGCCCAGCAACAGCGTCGACCTTCTCAGCCGGGTCCTCGACACGCATGACCACAGGTGGCGGTGGTGTCGCCGCAGGGTACGCCTCGTCGGGCGTGTTTACATTCAACCGGCAGGGCCGTCACACGGGTGCCGCATCGGATCAGGGCCATCTGCCGGGCGGTGTGTGGCTGCCGGTACAGCCACAGTCGCTGCGTCCCGAGGCCAATGTACTGCTGCAGCAGTCGGCCAGTACTAATGGGGCGTCCAATGACCAGCGTCGCCTGCCTTGGCGCCCTGTCTCCAAGACGATCAAGCCCGGCTCGTCAGCAGCACTCGACTCGCGTACTACCTACGAGCAGTCGAGAGCGCACGAGACGGCCACGTTGATCCGCGACGAGCAACGTCGCCAGAAACGGGCGCGTGCACAGTCACGTCCATTGGCCAGCGCTCACGCTTGGTTGCGTCGACATGGCCTCGACGCGCTTCACTTGGCCTCACACGAGACCTTTGTGGGGGCGTCGCGCGACTATCACCACCGCGTGCGCACTCTGGGTGCACCCACGACGGGCCAGGCAGCGGCCATCACAGCTCTGGCATGGCACGAGCAGGCGCTGGAGACGCTCGTGACCAAGGTCCAGACGCGCATCCGCAAGTACCGCCGTGCCAGTCGGCGACTGCAGAGGCAGATGCATCGCAAGACGGCTGATCTGGCGCCCAACGACCCGTCTCTCTTTGGCGATGTGAGCAAAGCAAGTGTGGATTCCCTGGTGGTGTTTGTGGTGGACTTTAGTGGAAGCATGGCAGCACACGTCGAGACGGTAAAGCTGCATGTGCTGCACGCGCTCGGCCAAGTGCCGACGGGCACCCCGTTCAATGTGTTGCTTTTTGGCGGCGATCAAGTGCGACAGTTGTTTGATGGGCCGCATGTCATGGAGACGGCACTTCTGTGCCAGGCGGAGGCATTCGTGAACGAAGCGGAGTGTTTCGGTGGAACGAACATGCTGACGGCACTGCGAGTGGCACTGGAGGAGTATGGACGCACAGGAGCGCATGGGGATGTCTTCCTGCTAAGTGACGGACGACCCGACGTTGCTGCCAGTACGATTGCCGCGGAGGTTGACGGCTGTGAGGGTGTGCGAGTCAACACGGTGTCGTTTGGCAACGCAGTGTACGACGCCGTGGCTGTGTCGGTGATGCAGGCGCTTGCAGAGCACACGCGGGGGCGACATGTGGCGTGTTTGGGCGACGGACGAGTGCTTTCACAGACAGAGCTGGAGCGACTGGGGCGAGATGGTGTGCGAAGAGACGACGCTGAAATGCCGCACGAGAGTGACATTGAGCGACTGGTGACGGAGATTGCGCGTGCAGAGCGGATGATTCTCGAATTGCGCGCACAACGCGACGTGATCAAGCGAGTGGGAGCGCGACGTGCAAAGAGACCGCTCCGAGTAGTGAGTAGTGGAGAACAAACGGAGACACAAAAGGTGAAGGAAGAAGAGGAGGATCTGATGATGGTAAGTACGGAAGATGAAGGGAGTGAGCAGAATGCAGGAGACGAAGAGGAAGAGGACGACAACGAGGAGATGGAAGACGACGAAGGAGCAGAGGAAGGCGAGGAAGATGTCCTTGCGGCGGCGCTACGTGGTCTACGCTATATTTCACAAGTGCGTGCCGCGGAGGAGCAAAAGGTTGAGCAGGAGCTGGCACAGGCACAGGTAGGACCACTGCTGAGCGAGCGACACCAGGAGCAACAGCACAAGAAGCAGCAACAGCACATGCAGGAGGGCAGTGGAGTGCTTCTGAGCGGTCCGTCGCAGCGCACAGACTTGCGCGTATCCTTCCGACCGGTCAATGGCAAGCCAGAGCATGACCAACTCCCACTTGTCAGTTGAGCATATATAAACGATGATACTATCCTTGTTTGTTTTTTTTTTCTTCTTTTGGAGATTGTACATTGAAAGGAAAAGAGAAAGGAAAGGGTGAGTGAGTGAAGAGGATTATTCTTGCATGGGCGTTGGACCAGACGCAATGCACGCAAGAATGGACGTCGCAAGGTCCATCAGTTGAAGGTACTCGTCGGCACCGTCCATCAACGCATGATCTAAAGAGCGCGAGTGAGTTATTTGAAATAAAGTGACTCAGTTGAGATAGTCAGATTGTGTGTGACACAGACAGAGAGATAGAGTGTGCGTGTTTTGTTTTGATATACTAATAATATTGTTGTTGTAAAACATACCGACTTGAGCAATGCGAATGGCAATCTGAGCGCGTTGGTTGTCGGTGAGCGCCTCGTCGGGAAGTGCCGTGCGCTGCGCGAGCTGTGCGGCAATCTGTGCTGCAGCATAGCCCTCAAGAACCAGATCACGAACTGCCTGCTCGACCTTGCTGTATGAGTTGGTGCGACATGCTTTCAGAAGATCCACAATGAGCTCCTCAGGCACGACCTATACACAATTCAATTGGGAAGCAGTCAACAATCGACACACACCGCACGCCACAAAGACAGATAGATACACACAGCACACCACAAAGGCAAACAGACAAAGACTTACGCCTGCAATGTTGTAGAAATCCGCAGCACTCATTTGACCGGAGCGACGTAGACGCGACGCAGACTGAAGAAACATGATGGACTTGCGCATGTCACCATCGGAAACACGTACAAGAGCGGAAAGTGCCTCGTCGTCGCACTCGAGGCTTTCCTTGCCGCAGATCATGCGCAGTTGGCGTGTGAGTGTGTCAACGGGCAGGGGCTTGAAACGAAACTTGGCACATCGCGAGGCAAGTGGCTCGATGATGCGGCTGACATAGTTGCAAATGAGACAAAATCGGGTCGTTTTTGCGTAGTTTTCCATGACACGACGAAGCGCTACGCACAATCCGAGTATAAGAGACAAAGAAGAGAGAGAGAAAAAGGTGAGAAAAAGGAGCAAAATGATAGAGACAGAGAGAGGTGAGAGAGAGGAACATAGGGATAGAGACAGAGAGAGGTGGGAGAAAGGGAAAAAGTGATAGAGACAGAGAGAAATGGAAGATGGAACAAAGTGAGAGAATGGGCAGAGAAACAAAATGACGGAGAGAATAAAGAGGGGGAAAGAACAAAGTGATAGTGACAAATGAGCGTATTTTCCACACCTGTCTGCGCGTCGGCTGTAAGCGAGTCGGACTCATCGAGGATGATTATTTTGTAGGGGGGACATGGATAGCCTCTACGCAAACAGTACAGCGCCGAGCATGAGTGATGGGATGCAGACCAGTGTTGACACCGTACTTGACAACAACAGAAGTGGCGCCCTGTGCAAATGTCTTGATCTTCTCGCGCACCACGTCGATGCCGCGCTCGTCGGAAGCATTGAGCTCGAGAACGCGCTGCTTGACCAGACTGGGGCTGTCGCGGAAGGTGAGCGAGCGGTCAGCGCAAAGAATGGCCCTTACCCGTAGAGCTGGCGAGAAAGCGCAAGGATGGTCGACGTCTTGCCCGTTCCCGGTGGTCCGTAGAACAGCAGGTGAGGGATCTCGCTGCCAGTGAGGGATTTCCGAAGCATCTACAGCGGAGAGAGGACAGACAGTTCAACGCGTCGCGCAGGAGCGAAGGAAGGGGCGCACGCGCGCAGGACTCACCTCAACAACTTCATCTTGGTGGGCCACATCGTCGACAGTGCGCGGCCGGCTGTGTTTGCGTCAGGAGACAAAGTGCAGAAGATGAGTCGAATTGGCGCGCAAAACGCATTTTTTTTTCAAAGTGTACAATTTCTCAACCCACGGCACCATGGTGGCAGCCTCTTTGGCACGATCCGACGTGCCTTCGCCGGTCGATGCTGTCCGAGGTTGGAAGAAAGCAGCGGTGGCCATTGATTGTGGAAAATATTTTGTAATTCGTGTTTCAGACTTTCAGAAACTTTAAACTATTCAGACTCGAAAAATCATTAGTCTTGAAAGGGTCATAGATGTAGGTCGTTTAGTGCGTGTCGTAGAACTAGGGCCTAGAATGTGTTTTCTTGAATGTCTTTGATTCTTATTATGGTGATAATTATACTTCTTCTTCCTCAAAAATTTATTATTCTCAACCTTTTTACGATGAGATTGTTTATTAAACACTTGTACACACGCTCACTGAGCAGATGAAAAACCCCACTCGCGGGCCCGATCGGCACGGGCATTCTTGTAGCCGGCGACTACATCATCGGGCACAGGCGCAATACCCAGTCGCTGTGCAATAGCATTGCAGTAGGGGAACTGCTCGAGTCCCAACATGTGTGCTGTTGCGTCTTGTGCACTCTCACTGGTCACTGGGTCGTCCTGGAGCATTTCTTCCTCGCTTGGGAGTGTGTCTTTGCCGCTCCACACGTGAGCCACCCACTGTGCTTGGAACTCTGCCACGCGAAAAGGCACGACTTTAAAGCAGAGACCAACAAAGGCAAGGGAGGGAAAGCGACAGTGAAAGAGATGGCGGAAGAGCGGCTGAACATGTTTGGGGCGATGAGGGTCGTTCAGCAGAAGCGACGAGGGTGCCAAGAAAGGAAAGGAATAGTGATAACCAGTGCAGAGGAGCACAGTGTCCACATTGCACTCGCTGCTTCCGTCTTCAAAGTGCACGGTTCCTTTAGTGCGTTCTATGCTCGCAATGGGTCCTTTGCGTGTGAGTGTGCTTACGCCAGCAAACTCAAGCTGCTCCTGAGGGGTAGTGTGCCGTTCAGAGAGTGTGACCGGTCCCACTGTGTCACAGGTTGACAACTCACGCGCAATGTCGAGACCTACGCCAACACAAAAGCCATGTAAATTCAATACTCGACGACTCACTGAATGAAAAAAAGAAGAAAAAAAAAAGAAGGGGAGGACACACCTGAGGCACCCGAGCCGACGACCACGATTTTGTGCTGTGCGAACGCTGATGGGCTGCGGTACTCGTGACTGTGCAGCACCTGTGGGCGTTCGTGGGTTGCGTCAGGGGCTGTCAGCGCCAAGTGTGCTGGGACGTACGGTTCGCTGTAGTGTCCGTTGCATACTGATACCTGACGAGAGTGGAGTGTCAGGTGACGGAAGTAAGAAAGTACAGATAATCTTACTGCGTCAAACGACTCTGTCGTGCGTGCCGACGTCTCCTCGTCCTTGACGGTAATTTTCCATGTATTATTCTATGTACACACCATAAGAGAACAGTGAGAAACACAGGTCTCGCACGAGGGGCGCAACGGGTACCTCTTCTCGCTCAACCTGCTCCACTGAGTGTCGAAATCGAATGCACTCTGACAGCCCAAACTTGACGGCATATCGCTCGAGATACGCAAGCACAGCCGAGTGGTGGGCAAAGTCCTCACCGTGCTGGGTGTCTTCTTCGCCAAAGGGAGTGTCGCTGAAGCTCATGACGCGCCGACTGAGGTTTGTGTGAAGCGACTCGTACATCGACGAGAACACCCGACCGTCGTGCGGCGCCTGCACCACCCACGTCCCTCCTACGCAGCGCTTGTCTCACGTCTTGAACAGTCTTCTTTGATTCGGTCGTACCCACGCGCGCCGCTTGCTCATACACCACCACTTTAAGGCCCTGCTCCAGTAGAGACTATTCAACCCCCAGAGAGTCAAAGTGGAGTGCATCGTGAAACTCAGTTGCGCCATCAAACATCAATAACGGCTGTACCTTGGCAGTCACGAGGCCACTTGCCCCCGCACCAATGACACACACTCGCTTCATGCAAACAAAGATGATTCAATCATCAATGAGAAGGATCAGTTGGAATTGGTGCGAGAAAATAGGATTTTCTTTAATGTTTAGTGTTTACAGTTTACTGATTTCTGCTGTCCTTCTCCCACAATGAGCGACAAGACGGGATTTGTGCGGCCGCCATTGGGCAAAAAGCAGATTACGCTTCGAAACATGACGACTCTGGAGAGCGTCGAGGAGGTGCGATGCGGCTGTGCATGTCACATCACGCAAACGGCCGTGCGAGTGTCCCCTGCGCCCCCCCCGCCCCCGCACCGCTGCGTATTCCACTAGATCCCGATAATTGACTGGTTCTGTGCCGAAGCCGCCCGCAGGAGCGCCCCGGCCGTTGACGCAAAGGCTCTTTTGATGACGCCAACGCAATTTGACTGTCTCACTCTCTCTCTCTCTCTCAACTTCCACTGCACCGCTCCCCCTCCCCTCTCGCATGCTCCCTTTTCCTATGGCTATCCGATGCGAACAGCATCAGTGTCTCGCGAGCGCTCATTTTTATTTCGCTTTACCGTTTTTTTTGTGCTTTTGCTGATGGACTGTGTGTGACTTTTGGATGTGTAGGTGAAGAAGTCGTTCAATCGCCATCTGCACTACACGGTTGCCAAGGACCGCAATGTGGCCACCCCTCGCGACTATTTCCATGCTCTTGCCCACAGTGTGCGTGATCAACTCGTAGCCAAGTGGATTCGAACACAGCAGCGATACCTTGAGAAAGACCCGAAGGTGCGATCAAATATATTCATGGTTGTCGCTCATTGTTGTGTCTTACGTGTCTCTTGCTTTTGTCTTTTCAGCGCGTATACTATTTGAGCTTGGAATTCTACATGGGTCGGTCGTTGACCAACACCATGATCAACTTGGGCATTGACGTGACCTGCGAGGATGCCATGTATCAGGTACGTCGCACCTGATTGGTTGCTCTGTTCTCTCCCTCCATTTCTCCAACCGCCTCCTTTTCTTTTTCTTTTCTTCCTTTTTTTGTCGTTCTCTCCATTCTGTAGCTTGGTCTGAATGTGGAGGACCTTGAGGCTGCGGAAGAAGACGCGGGTCTGGGCAACGGAGGACTGGGTCGGCTTGCAGCGTGCTTCCTAGACTCGATGGCGACGCTGGGCCTCGCAGCTTACGGCTATGGCATTCGCTACGAGTACGGTATCTTTACGCAACTTCTCCGCAACGGCTGGCAACTTGAGGCGCCCGACGAGTGGCTGCGCAATGGCAACCCATGGGAGATTGCGCGTCCCGAGTACATGCTTCCCGTGCACTTTTACGGCAAGGTAGTCGGCGTGCCGGACGGGAAAGGGGGCGAGCGACGCGAGTGGGTTGAGCGTCAGACGGTCCTTGCCATGCCTTACGACACACCCATCCCGGGCTACAACAACAAGACGGTAAATCTGCTGCGTCTGTGGTCCGCGCGCTCGCCGAACGAGTTTGAGCTGAGCTACTTCAACCATGGCGACTACATCCGTGCTGTCATTGACCGCAACCTTGCCGAGAACATTACGCGCGTCCTTTACCCCAACGACAACTTCTTTCAGGGCAAAGAGCTGCGTCTCAAGCAAGAGTACTTTCTGTGCGCTGCGTCGCTGCAAGACATTCTCATGCGCTTTCGCAAGAGCACCTTTCCCAGCGACAAGGCAGGCCCCATCGACTACAAGCGACTCGCGTCCAAGGCGGCCGTGCAGCTCAACGACACACACCCATCGTTGGCCATTCCCGAGCTCATGCGCATTCTCATTGACGACGAGAACCTCACATTTGACGAGGCTTTTGACGTCACGCGCGCCACGTGCGCCTACACCAACCACACGGTACTGCCTGAGGCCCTTGAGCGCTGGCCTGTTTCGCTGCTCGCGCTCCTGCTGCCGCGACACCTTGAGATTATCTACGAGATCAATCACCGCTTCCTCAACGACGTGCGCGCGCACTGGCCCGGTGACACTGAGAAGCTACGTCGCATGAGCATCATCGAAGAGGGGCCTCCCGAGAAGCGTGTCAACATGGCTCACCTCTGCATCGTCGGCAGTCACTGCATCAACGGCGTTGCTGCCATCCACTCTCAGATCCTCAAGGACGACACCTTCAATCTCTTCTTCCAGCTCTTCCCCAATCGCTTCCAAAACAAGGTACTTACGATAGAAATGCAAAGGTATTGAATATGAATACTCACACTGATGTACGACAGACAAACGGAATTACTCCACGCCGGTGGCTGCTCAAGTGCAACACAGCGCTTGCTGAAATCATCACACAGCACATTGGTCGCGAGTGGACCACCGATCTGTTCCAACTCAAGGCTCTTTTGCCCTTTATTGAGTCCCCCGACAATGGCGAACTGCTCCGCGAATTGCATAAAGTTAAACAGGTGAGTCAGAGAGGAGTGATTGCATGAGTTGTGGTGAGTGCACAAGCAAGTGGGATTTTGACGGAGTGGGTGCTGTAGGACAACAAGCTGCGACTGGCATCTATCCTGGAGGCGGACTACGGCGTGCAGATCAACGTCGACAGCATGTTTGACATTCAGGTCAAGCGCATCCACGAGTACAAGCGACAGCTGCTCAATGCCCTCCACATGATTGTCCGTTACAACCGTATGTTTTAAATACGACTTCGTTTCCCTTGAGTCTGACTTTTTGTCTATCTACTAGGAATCTGTGCGAATCCTGCCGGTGAGTTTGTGCCGCGCACGATCATTGTCGGAGGAAAAGCAGCGCCAGGTAAAGAGAGAGAGGAGGAAGAGAGAAACAAAGTGATAGAGAGAAAGAGGTTGTGACTCTCGCATGTGTGTGGCATAGGGTACCATATGGCTAAGTTGATCATCCGTCTGATCACGGGCATTGCGGATGTGGTCAACAATGATCCTGTCGTGGGCGACCGTCTCAAGATTGTCTTCCTTGAGAACTACCGCGTCTCCCTTGCTGAAAAGGTACCATTATTATTAATTATTTTTATATTTCACACACACTTATACTATACTTATGGACCCACAGGTATTCCCTGCAGCCGACCTGAGCGAACAGATTTCGCTCGCAGGCACAGAGGCGAGTGGCACGGGCAACATGAAGTTCATGCTCAACGGCGCGCTCACCATTGGCACCATGGACGGCGCAAACGTTGAGATGTGCGAGCAAGTGGGTGAGGAGAACATGTTCATCTTTGGAATGCGCGTCAAGGACGTAAGTACACAAGCAGACAGACATGCAGATGATTGACTAATGTGTGTGTGTTTTTTTTTTTGTTTTTTTTTTTTTTGCTATTTGAAGGTGGAGCGGATCCGCAGCGCCGGATACAATCCACGAAAGTACTACGAAGCAAACAGTGAGCTGAACCAGGCACTGAACCAGATCCGCGACGGCGATTTTGCCGGCACGGATGGCCCTGACACGTTCCATCAGCTGGTTGACTCCATTCTCGTCCATGGTATGCCACTTGTATTCTTGCTCTTCTTCTTTTCTCCCTATCGCTTGCTTTCAACACCTTTTTTTCTTATCAGTCACATTGCTGTCATGAGTTTGTTCTTCTTCCCTTTTGCTTTGTTTACAATCTCTCTCTGAATCACTTTTTTCTCTCTCTCACTCACTTTGTTCTTTCTTCGTCTGATGATCTTCTATGTCGTATTTTGTACTTTTGTAGGTGATCGATTTATGCTGCTGGCTGACTTTGAGGCTTATCTTGAGGCGCAGGCCGAAGTCGATGAATGTTTTGCCGATCGTCAAAAGTGGCTCACCAAAGCGGCCCTCAACATTGTTGGCGCTGCCAAGTTTAGCTCGGACCGCACCATTCGCGAGTATGCTGCCGATATCTGGGACGTCAAGCCCGTTCCTGAAGAGTAGTTCCAGGACATTTCAATCAAATAAACATTACACGTTGCACTTTACAGTCACACTTAATGAGCGAACCGTGGAACCGCGTCACTGTCGCAGCAGGTCGTGCGTACGCCTCCAACATGGAATTGTTGTTGTGTGAGAGTGAGCGAGTGCCGTCGTCGTTCTCTAGCTGGTTGTTGTGTGTTTAGAAGGAAGAGGGAAGTGGATGTGATGCGGTGGATCTCAATGCGTCTGTCCCCATGAATGGTACGACCGGCAGCGGGACAAGTGTGCGACTTTGCGCCATTTACAAAGGGGCATGAAGGTGATCATTTTGGCAAGTATCGTGCGCTGAGTGTATGTATCGCTCTCGCTATACCCTTGCTCGCTCTCTGTCGCACGACGTTACCTGCGCTCTTGTAACTCTTTTGAATTCACGAGAACTGTTCTCGCTCCAACGTGAAAAAGTGTAGCGTACAATGAATGTGTGCAAAGTGTTGTGTTGAGAGAGGAAAAGAGTGAGAGTGCGGTTGAGAGAGGAATGCCGAGTTTGTAAGAGCATAAGAAAAGATGGTCAACCAAAGCATCAAAATTGATTCATATACAAAAAGTAAGATAAGGGCGAGGGACTGTGGCTAGAAGTCGAGGGGCACCACCTGGAAGTGGCTCTCGGCGGCTTCATGCTCGGGGTTCTTGTCGTGCGAGAGCAGCTGCACCCCCGTGCGCTGGTACTCGGTCGCACGCAGAAGGTTCTGCACCAGCATGGTCACCGTCATCTGATAAATTGCAAAAGCACACAAGACAGGCAGACAGTCAGTGTCGATTCTCATTAGTGTTGTGGTTCGTCTTACTGTTCCCACAGAGGGTACAAACAGCGAAGCTTTGCCCTCCAGCGACTCCTTGTCAAAATTTTGAAAGCTGGCAAAGTTCACACAAACAACTCCCTATGAAATAAAAAAGAGAGAGAATATAACAAGAAGTCAAGCAAGCAAAGATGGATAAAGAACAAAGTGGTGTCGAGAGAGGAAGGAAGAAAGAACAAAAAGAAAGAAAAGAAAAAGAGAGAAATTGACAGAGAGAGAGAGCGTACGTCCTTGAGGGAGTCAGTATTAATGCGGTAGCCCTTGACGGGGACCCCTGAGATGACAATGTCGCTCTGCAGTAGTGCCTCGTCTAGCGTCGTCGATGTCTCGCTGGTCTCGTGGCGCTTCAGTTGGATCCCTGGACCACGGTGAAACAGCAGTGTGTCGTTGACGTCGACTGAATAAACCTAAGGACAATAAATAAATAAAATTTAAAAAAATATATAATATATAATTATATATAATCATCCAAGTCCAGACAACAAAAGAAACGATTGCGATACCTTGGCACCGTCATTGGCAAGCATGGCGGCCAAGGGACGACCAACAATCTCACTGCGGTTGACAATGGTGACGACGCGGCCGTGCAGGCGATCGCCAGTCGGAAGAGCCGAGTTGTAGATGCCACAGGCGGCAAGGAGACGCACAATGGCAAGGGGTGTGCACGGCAGGATGGTCCTCTGCTGCTGCGCTGCATCCACGTGTCGGATGTTGTTGTACAGGCAGTAGCGGTAGTAGTGGCACAGCCCCTCAACATCCTTGACGGGCGACACGCATGACTGGATATATTGATCCTATCCAATGAATAGAAAATCAGTCACATGCGCCGACGCATCTCTCTCTGGCTGGCAATCTATCCGATTCTCTCTTAGATTCGATGCGTCGAGGCGATCCGTACGATTCATGGGGGGCGTTTGGTCCACAGGCAACGCAAAAAAAAATGGAAAAAATGAAAAAGCAGATCGGATTGGTTCCGATTGATCAAGAGGGCATGGGGATGGCAGTGGGGCGGGAGGGGGTGGGGTGGGGAGGGTGGCAGACGGGCGGGGGCGCTGCACACGCGGGGCGTACCTCCTGCGGGGTGAAGACGGGGTAGTACACCAGAATGCCGTTGACGCTGTCGTCTGCGTTGGCGTGCATGATGTTGCGCTCCAGCTGCAGCCGCGTGCATTGGCGCAGCTCGAAGTTGACGCCAATCTCAGCCATTGCCTTGGCGCTCGAGATGGCGTATTTCCGGGCAGACTGCAAGAGAACGGTTTTTGGCGTGATGTTAGGGAACGGTTTGCGTCACAGATCGAAACGCAGCGCAGCGGACGCGCGAAGACGCACGCGCGTCGGGTGCACGGCATACCGGGTCCGTGTTGGCCAGGAAGGCCACGAGGCGCGGGGGCTTCCCGCCGCTCTCCACGAGCTGTTCCACTTGTTGTTTCAACTCGGCGCGCGCTTCTTGCGCCAGCGGCATAGACTTGATCAGGGTGCACGGCATTACGGGGCGGAAGGTGGAGGGAGGAACTTGGAGAGAGTTGTACAATTGTGTCTGTGATTTCACTCAAGCCAGTGTAGCCAAGTGAGATTAAGAAGAAGGACTATTGCTTCTTCACAGTTCGACACTAAATCGACCGTCGCCAAACAGTCAAACACTTATTAACACTAAAAACAATCGATACAATTGGTTTGTTAGGTCGATACTCGATTAGACATTAGTTTCTTTTTGTTAATCATCATGGGTGTTTACGAGTCATTGAGACTGTACGCAAGAGGGGAGTCGAGTGTGCGCACTGGAGTGAATATATCGTAACGACTTGTCTCTTTCCCAGACACATAAGCGACGACCGCTTTGTCATTGAGCCCACGGGCGGTGTGGGGCTCGATGCCCACGAACGCCAACTGCTTGAAATCGATCGCCTGGAAGGCACCATTGCCGTGCGACGTAAGAGACTCGCGAAAAAAAAAAACGAGAAAAAAAGGATGACATTGGCAGTGGACGAAAATAAGGACTGCCAAGGCTGGGCGGGTGTCGCATACGGAACGAGACGGATGCGTGGAAGGCACTTGAGCAGGCTGCATGCGCGCTCACACTCTGGCTTTTGCGTTGTTTTCGTGTAGCGTTCGCGGCAAGCCGAATTCCCGGCAATGCCATCATCCACGACATTTACGGCATCATGGGGGTGATTGAGCTGCTCAGCGGGCCCTACCTCATTGTCATTACCGAGGCCCACGTGACCGGACGCATCTTTCACTCGAACATTCTGCGTGTGACGCACTGCGAATCGTTTCGGTTTAGTCCGTCGCTGCGTCAACTTTCCGACCGACAAATGGCCGACGAGGCGACCTACCTGTCCATGCTTGAGAGCATGCTCAACTCGGGGGGCTTTCACTTCTCGCACACGTATGACGTGACGCACACGATGCAGCGTCTGTCGGACACAGACCCGAGCTTCTTCACACAGCCGCTACACGTTCGCGCCGATCGCCGCTTCTACTGGAACGAGTACCTCCATTCCCAGCTTGTCAATGTTCCCGACATTCGCGACTTTATGTTGCCTGTTACGCATGGCTGTACGAACTTTAAGAGGGAGAGAAAGGAGGAAATGGGGGGGGGGGGGGGGGGAGAAACAAAGTGATAGTGAGAGAGAGTCAAAGACAAACCGCAGAAAGATATGTGCCTATGGAAAGGGGGTCCTGATTATGGATTGTGTTTGTTTGTAGTCTTTGAGATCACATCGACATCCGTGAATGGTCACTCGCTGGCATTCATTTTGATTACACGTCGGTCGTGTCGGCGCACAGGCACACGCTTCAACGTGCGTGGCATCGACTCGGACGGAGGAGTGGCCAACTTTGCCGAGACAGAGCAGATTGTGTACTACAATGACCAGTATGCGTCGTTTGTGCAGGTCCGTGGATCTATTCCCGTCTACTGGAGTCAGGTATGACTGAATTTGATCTTTCTCTGCCATTGTACATTGTAATTTGTGCTCACATGCTCTCTTGCTCTGTGTACTTCTCGCCGTGGCTGTGCGTGTTTCTCTCTCTCTCTCTCTCTCTCTCTCTCTCTCTCACACTCTCTCTCTCTCTCTCTCTCAAACTCTCTCTCTCTCTCTCTCAAACTCTCTCTCTCTCAAACTCTCAACTCTCTCTCTCTCAAACTCTCTCAAACTCTCTCAAACTCTCAAACTCT
>CALSCP010001674.1:126638-141662 GCA_943704425.1 Ministeria vibrans ATCC 50519
GACCCTGCCTCCCCCCCCCCCCCCTACCCGCTACACTGTCACGCACCTATCCCACTGTCGTGCAGCACGCTGTGAAACAAGCAGCCGTACCTGCGAGAGTTTGTCCTGTTCAAAGTTGCGGTCACTTTCGAACTTGATGAGTACGCAGTCGGCGCCCAGTACGCCGGGCCACAAGCGGTCGATATCGGCGCTGCGACGGGAACGGCGTAAGCGGGTGACGCTTCTTAAGAAAGCCGAGGCGGCGCAGCAGGCGCTCTCGGGAGAGGCGTCGCCCAACGAGGCGGAAAGCGTCGAGAAGAAACTGCCTTGGCGTGGTTGGGGCCAGCCTCGCGAGATGCGAACGGAGGGCGACGGGGAAGACAGTCGGGACGAGGAAGACCAGCGCTGGCTTGATCCCGACAGCGCCCTCTCGTACGGTTCGCTCAGTTGCGGCAGTACAAGTGTGACGAATTACGACGACTCGTTTGCATTGCCCGTCGCCATTGACGACGATTTCGTCGAGAAGGTCAAGACATCGCTGGCCTTTCCCGAGGTCGAGCGCACGCGCATGTTCAATCGCGTCAACGACGACGGCAGCGAGAGCGACACTTCGATGCACAGCGACGGCGAAACCGACTTGTCCCGCCACATTCCCATTTCCCTCCCACGCCGATTCCACGGCGTCCTCATCGACGCCAAGACCATCGGGCCGTGTACCGAAGACGACCCCGTGTGGCACGATGCTGGTCTTCCGGCCTCCCTGCCCATCGACGATTCCTCGTTCGGGACACATTTTGTCTCACGGCGCGGCGTCAAACTCGATCCGCTCGTTCACTCACACGTGCGCTTCTCCGTTGTCCTGGTTGACATGAGCGCATCGACATCCACCACAGCAACAAAAACAGCAGCAACAGGGCAAGAAGGAGGCAGTGGCGACGACAGCGACGACGACAGCAGTCCCACGAATGGGTTTGCGGGTGACGACGACGCAGCATCATTGGCGGCATGGGTAAGCAGGCGGGTCCGTTACCAGGCGACAGCAGTGCGTCTTGTCGCAGGACGACGCCCGTCCACGCGACTTGCGTCCGACACAGCCTGGCTGCCTACTGCAGGCCCTGCGCCCAAACCTCCAATGGACCCAGTGCCCCTCGACACCCTCGACGCCCCCATCCTCACTGGCATCGTCTCCTCCCGCCCCTTCCGCTCCCTCTCCGTCAATGTCTTTGACGTCGCCACCGCCAACGGCGACCGTCTTCCCAATGTTCAGCTCTTCTTTGACTTTGATCCGGCGTTTGACAGAGCCTTTCTCAGTCGCAACGTAAGTGTTTGATATCATGTCAAAAAACAGCACTAACATGACTTGTGTTCTACATAGTTTCCAATCTTTCGGGCGGGTACCAAAGTGCAGTTTATCGAAGGAATGGAGTCACTGGCACAACCCGTCGACGACACTGTGACGCACGCGTACGTCCAGTCGGGACCTCCTGCGCTCCCGCCCGCGACCGCCTCTCCCGCCGCTCCCGCCTCCTCGCCTGTCCTCAGCACCACCACCACCGTCGCTCACTCCTCGACCACCCGTCTGCAAGATTTGTCCCCTCCCATTCTTCATCACATCTGTACCTTTGTCCGCGACGGCGACTCCCTGTGTCACGCCGCCTGCACCTGCTCTGCCCTGCGCGACGCCGCTGACCCCTCCGACTCCCTTCTCTGGCTAAACGCCATTGCTGCGCGCTGGCCGCGCACTGAATCCCATGTTCGCAGCACCAACATCACCGCCGCTTCCTCCGTCCCCCATACACACTTCCTCGCTCTCTCCAAACTGGCTCGTGAGCTGCATGCCACTGTCCGTTCCGCAGTCATGCGCTACGAAGTCCACAACCGCCTCGACGAACAGCTCTCGCTGCTCTTCACCGCCTCCACCCATCTCACGCGTCGCTTTCTTGACCACCAGCAACAGCTCTCCATCAACATCCTTCTCGACGGTGACCACGACCACCATCCCGACGCCTCCCGTGCCGCCGTCTATCTGCAACACACCGTCGCCCGCGCCCTCCTCGAGATCCAACACATCCTTGCTACCGTCCCCGTCGCTGCCGCCGCCTGGCCCCACGGCGAACCCCACTGGATCGCCTCCCTCTGCGACGCTCTTATTGACACCCGCCGCACCGTTCAGACCACCACCATCCACACTCTCTTGGGCCCCTCCCTCATTGACTCCAACCTTCGCGCTCTCCTTGTGCGCGTCGTCTCCAAATTCTTCCAGACGCGTTCTGCCGTCCTCAATCTGAACTTGTAGAACATTACACGATTTTCAGAATAAATTATATTATAGTCCGAGTAGGAAGCATTGTATTATCAATTTACTAATAGTCTTTTACTACAATAATATTTTCTCCCTTGACATGAGTTGACTCTTTAGTCAGATCAATCAATTATTGTGATATTGCATCAGTATTAGTTTTATTTTATGTCATCTTTGAATGAGATTATAGAGTTTGTGCGTGGCGACGCGCCCTTAGACTCGTTTGAGGCTCCGTCAGTGGTGCTGGGGCGGGAGGAGAGCGACGTGAGTTGTGCGCTGCCTCGCACGTCCTTTCCGGACTGGGATGCTCTCGAGGCCCTTGTTCACCAGCCCATTCCATGTGCCGCTGTAGCACTACGGCAGGCCCTGCGTGGCGCTGAGCCTGCATTTGAGCCTTCGCTCGAGCTGTTTGCCTGGACTTCGACGCCGTCTTTTTGGATGATGCAATGCGCACAGTTCAAGCGAAACGACGCAATAGAGACAACCGTTGCCTTGCGCTATGTCACGGCCGAGTTAGAGCACTCGCTGAAGCAGCTACTTCCGGCACCGGTGCCGCCCCTTCTGGCGCAGGTGTGCGAGAGTGCGTCTCTTGTGCAACTGTTTGGCCCGACAGTGTGCTGCGTCCTCTCGCTGCTCCTTGGCTACCCCACCGGTCTGAATGTGCGCAATCTCTCTTGGCACGGCTTTCTATCCGTCACCGACGAACATCCCCGTGATATTCTTGGCGCTCTACTTGCCGTTGTGGCGTCTCTTGGACCGAGGCTTGAAAGTGCGCGTAAAACAACTTCCGCTCCTCCTTCCACGCCGCAACAGTGCGCATGTGAACCCTCGCGCCTCAAAGACCCTTCTCCATTTTTTAACTACTGCTCGCAAGAACTGAGTCATGCGACGTTCTGCACCAGTCGCCTCGTGTGTGCGTCGCGAGGTTCGCTTGCATGTCTCTCGCGCGCTCTGTCGCTCTATTCCAAGCGAGACTGCTACAGTGCCCTTGTGCTAATCTGGCCCGAAATTGAACGACTCTGTCGCATTCGATTTGTATCTACCAACGACGAGCCTTGCGAACGACTCGCACCCGCCAAGGGCACACTCTTCACCACTTTCGATGAGATGTTTGCATCTCGCCAGGACAATCTCTTTCTTCACTCACTCTCGCGTGGCACTCGCGAACTCTTTTTTGACCTTCACTCTGCCCCCAATGGACCTCGAATTCGCGACACACTCTCACATGGAATGCGTCGAAACATCCAAAGTGGGGCGGAAGGCGGAGGAGAGGGAGACCTTGGAGAGACGCTGGCGGCGCAGTCACTGGCGCTGGTTAGTGCGCTTGTGCTTGACGACTCGTGCGAGCCTTTGTGTGTCTCCGCGTACCGCTCACACTTGCATCCCGCGAGTCTCTTGCGTTGTGCAGCGCAGGCCTGTCGTCAGTCGGTGGAAGCATTTGCAAGTGAGTGTTGCGAGGAAGGAGAAGAGGAATGTACGGTGTCTTTTGGCGTAGAGCACTGTGTCCTCTCCGATTGCGTTAGTGTGCTCACCTTTGATGAGGCGACGGTGCACTCTGCTGAACTTGCACGTAAGATTCTCACACGTGTCGCCGAACTGGCAATGGACTTGAAAGAGTCGCTGGTGAGTCGCCGCAATGCGTACGAGGCAGACGAGCTTACACACGCCAAGCGCGCCAACTACGCGCGTTTGCTCGCGCACGCCCGCCCTTTATTGTGCGCCACAGTCGCCTTCTACTGCGACGTATTCGACCACTTTGAGACAGTGCCGCACCTCCGACGCTGCCTCACTGTCATGGCGCAGACAAGCAAGTTGTGTGGGCGCCGCGAATGGCCCGAGCTGTTACGCAAGATTGAGTAATATTATAATAATAATAATTATTATTATTATAATTGTAATAATTATATTTTTTATGACTGTTAGCAATTAACAGTTATTATGAACGTCCACCCAATTACATGTAACTCTCAATAAACTTTGCGATCCAAGTTTGTAACAGAACTACAGCATGCAGCCACAGTGATTCTCAGAGCCACATTGTGAATATTTAATGAATAAGAAGAGGAACACATTCCCAAAATATCAGGATTAAAAATGAATAATCTAGAATTGTATATTTTGTATTCAATTTTTCTTTTTCATCATGTCACAGTCGGAAAAGGCGCGAAGACGACTACAGCGGGAACGGCAAGCACTCCCCATTGCGGAGTCTCGCACAGCGCTGGTCGAGACGATCGCCTCGCAGCGGGTTACGGTGGTCGTGGGCGAGACGGGCAGTGGCAAGACCACTCAGCTCCCTCAGTTCCTCCTTGACGAGTTTCCCGACGCCTTCATCGCCTGCACCCAGCCCAGACGTGTTGCAGCTGTCACCGTGGCAAAACGCGTTGCAACCGAACGCTATGTGGCCCTGGGCACAGAGGTACGCCAATGCAATGTGTTTCGCACTGCACTCTCATCTCTTCTCTCTCTTCTCCTTCGTCTCTTCTCTTTCATCTTGTTTCTTATCTTGTTTCTCATCTTCTCTCTCACCTTCTCTCTCATCTGCGTTTGTCAGGTCGGCTACTCCGTTCGATTTGACGAGAAGGCAACGTCGAAGACCCGCATCAAGTACCTCACCGACGGCATGCTGTTGCGCGAGATGATGGCCGACTCGTCACACACTCTGAAGGTATTGCATGTTTGGCAAGTGAGCGCCCTGACACCCAAACGTGTAGAAATACTCAATTGTCATCATTGACGAGGCACACGAGCGCACTGTCAACACCGAAATACTCTGTGGAGTTCTCAAGAACATTCTACGAAAGCGATCAGATGGCTTCAAGGTAAACTGTGCACTTTGAAAAGGATCTCACTGCAACCTCTAGCTCACTTCTTCTCGCACGCATAGGTCATTATTATGAGTGCCACCATTGACACCGAGCTCTTTTCGCGCTTTTTCGACAATGCCCCGATTTTTTCCGTGCCCGGTCGTCAGTTTCCCGTCACAATGATGTACTGTGAAGACCCACAGGTATCGATTATTATCAATTTAGTATAAATTATGATATTAATGCTTTTTGTTTTTGTTTTTAGCCTGATTATCTTGATGCTGCATTCATTACGACACTGCAGATCCACAAAGAGAACGACATTGACTCTGGCGACATTCTTGTTTTTCTCACGTATGCAATTCACGTTGTACTTTCTCTACTATTTGTTTTTCTCTCTATTATTTGTTTTTCTCTCTATTATTTGTTTTTCTCTCTATTATTTGTTTTTCTCTCTATTATTTGTTTTTCTCTCTATTATTTGTTTTTCTCTCTATTATTTGTTTTTCTCTCTATTATTTTTTTCTCTCTCTATTATTTGTTTTTCTTTCTATTATTTGTTTTTCTCTCTATTATTTGTTTTTCTTTCTATTATTTGTTTTTCTCTCTACCACTAATTTGTTTTTCTCTCTACCACTAATTTGTTTTTCTCTCTACCACTAATTTGTTTCTCTCTCTATCAATTTGTTCTCTCTACCACTATTATTTGTTTTCTCTCTATCAATTTGTTCTCTCTCTTTCTCTCTCCTCTCTCTCTCCATTTAAATTATTATTATTAATAATTATTTCTCCCTCCTCTTTCTCTTATGTGTCAGGGGACAAGAGGAGATTGAAGCGCTGGAGCGAATGCTGGTGGAGAGCCGACAAGGTGCGAATCTACTTGTGCGACCTGTGTTTGCCGCAATGCCGCACGAACAACAGTTGAATGCGTTTGTGCGTGCGCCTGCGGGTCAACGCAAGGTGATCATTGCAACCAACATTGCCGAGACGTCTCTGACCATCTCGGGCGTGCGCTTTGTGGTGGACACGGGGGTTGTCAAGGCGCGCTTCTTTGACCCGCGCAAGGCATCGAGTTCGCTGAGCATTATTGATGTGAGTGGTGCTCAGGCAGCACAACGTGCGGGTCGTGCGGGTCGCGAGGCACCCGGCCTCTGCTTCCGTCTCTACACCGAGACACACTATCTCGAGGCGATTGCGCCCAGCAAGTCCATTCCCGAAATCCTTCGATGTGACCTTGCGGCGGCTCTCCTGCAGCTGTGCGCTCTTCGCCTCGACCCTCGCACCTTTGACTTCCTTGAGCGTCCCAGCAACGCCGCGCTCAAGATGGCCGCGGCCGACTTGCTCAAGCTGGGCGCCGTTGACACGTCCATGCAGCTGACGGCCGATGGCCGCGACATGGCCCGTTTACCTGTTGATCCACGCGTCGCTAAGTGTCTGCTGCATGCGTCGCGCACGGGCTGTCTCGAAGAGGTTATTGTCATTGCGGCCATGATGAGTGTCGATGGGATTCTGTACAGTGCGTCGTCAAAGGCCCTCGATCGAGTTCGTGTAAGCCAACGTCGCTTCACAAGTGTGTACGGCGACCATTTGACGCTGCTCAATGCATGGCGCGATTGGCACAGCAGCAAAGATCGTGTGCTCTGGTGTCGCGACAATGCTATTAGTGCGCGCAGCATGACTGTCGCGGACAAGGCCCGTCTGCAAATGCGCCACATCTGCAGCAGCATGAATCTGCCCCTGAGCTCGTGCGGTCCCGACGAACATGTACTGCCCCGTCGTGCGCTTGTCGCCGGATTTTTCAGCAACATTGCCGACCGTCAGAGCAACAGTGGCACTGGCAGCACTAAAGGGTCGTCGTCGCGCGTCTACCGCACACACGCGTCCAATGCCGAAGTGTCCATTCACCCGAGCTCCGTCCTTCTCGCCTCCACCACCGCTGCCAACACCACCAGCGGCCCTCTCCCGCCTACCGTACTCTATGGCGACATCAACGTCACCACTCGCTCCTACATGGTTCTTTGCTCCGCTGTTTCTCGCGAATGGCTTGCTGAGATTGTTCCCTTGTACAAAAGATGATAAAGAAAAACAAAGAGTCTCTCGCTCTCATTGTTTGTGTGGTATTGTATTTCAATTAATATTTATTTTCTCATTTTTGATGACGGCGTTGATCTGAGAGGCACTGAGCGTCTCGTGCTCAAGCAGGGCATTGGCCACGCGGTCGAGAGCAGCGCGGTTGGACACGAGCAAGTTGTGTGCACGGGTGTACGCCCCGTCGACGAGTGCCTTGATCTCCGCGTCAATCAGTGCCTTGGTGGCGGGCCCTGCACCCTTGCTGTCGTCGTCATAGACCACTTTGCCGACCTGCATGGATGATGCAAAGTGAGTGGGTATTTGCATTAATTATCACTCATGTGTGTGCGTGTGTGTGTATGGATGAGTGTTACCTTTTCTGACATACCAAACTTGGTGACCATTTGATGGGCAATTTGCATTCCCTACAAGAGAGGTTAACGACAAAAGTTTCGATGCACAGCGACAACAGACCTGCTGGAAGTCGGATGAGGCGCCGCTAGTAACATTCTCACGGCCAAAGATGAGCTCTTCGGCGGCACGACCGCCCATGCAGATGGCCAGGCGCGCCGAAAGCTGCTTGTACGTCCACGAGGACAGATCCGTCTCCGGGATTTGGTAAACGGCCCCTAAAAAGAGAATAGTGAATGGGTGTCTAGAGTATATATGTTTAGTATGTATGTATGTACCGAGTGCCTGTCCCCGCGGGAGAATAGTTGCCTTGTGAATGGGCTGTGCGCCCTCATTCGCCAGACACACTGCGACCAGTGCGTGTCCGCCTTCGTGGAACGCAACCAGTCTACGTATTACATTGTGTGTTACACATGGTTGTTGGGTTGTTTAGTTAATACTTTCGCGATTTTTCGTCCATGAGCGTCTTGCGCTCTGCTCCCATAAAAATGCGATCAAACCCAAACTGGAAGTGTTCTGCCTTGACAGCACTGTCTCCCTCAACGGACGCACGCAACGCTGCTTGATTCACCAGATTCGCCAACTACACACAGAGAAACAGAAAAGAAGGGAGCACTCAGAGCGTATTCTCAGAGTGTAACTAAATCGTACTTGGGCACCACTGAAACCAATAGTGAGACGCGCAAATACCCCCAAATCAACTCCATCGTCAAGAGTGATCTTTTTCGAGTGCAACTGAAAAAAGAGCGAGAGAGAAGGGAGAAAGAACAAATTAGTAGAGAAAGAGCAAAGCGATAGAGAAAGAAAAGGAAAGAGAAAGAGAAAGAAAGAAAGAAAGAGAGAGAGGAGAAAGAAACAAAGTGATAAAGAGAGAGAGAGAAAGCGGAGTAAGCACACTGACTGTGTGATGTGTAGAATAGAGAACGAGGGAGGGTTTACCTGAAGAATCTCTTTGCGGCCCTTCATGTCGGGCAGGCCCACTGTGACCTGTGAGTCAAAGCGACCGGGACGGATGAGTGCAGGGTCAAGCAGGTCGGGGAAGTTGGTTGCGCCAATCACAATCACTCCAGAGTCCTCCTAATGCAGTACAGTCAGTCAGGGTAAGAGTCAATCAATTGCACAACAGTTCGATCGGGCTTTACTTTAAATCCGTCGAGTTCGACAAGCAGCTGGTTAAGGGTCATGCGAGCGTACGACTGGTCCTTGGGGTTGCGCTTGCCGCCCATGGCATCAATCTCATCCAGGAAGATGATGCACGGCGCACGCAACTTGGCCGCTGCAAACAGATCCCGCACTCGACGCGCTCCAACACCCACAAACACCTGAGACACACAGTGAGTGAGTGAGTGAGTGAGTGAGTGAGTGAGTGTGTGTATATGTATATATGTCGGATTTGATAGTAATGGTCTTTATACCTCTTCAAATTCACTGCCTGACATGTGGAAGAATGGCACACCGGCCTCACCCGCAATCGCACGCGCCAACAGAGTCTATGTCAGAGAGAGCACACACTCAGTCTCATTTCTTCTAACACCAACCCTCTCGACTGTTGAGTTTGCCTCACCTTTCCTGTGCCCGGTGGACCCAACATCAAAACACCTACGAACAATCAACCCCCACATAACCATCAGAGTTATCTCTTTCTCTCTTTTCTCCCACATAAAATATACCTTTTGGCAATTTTGCGCCCAAACGCGAAAACTTCTTAGGGTCGCGAAGAAACTACAAAACAAAAAGGCGTTGAATACACACGCATAGACATAGGCCCACACATACACGCACGTACCTCAACAATCTCCTGCAGCTCCTCTTTTGCCTCGTCAACACCACACACATCGTCAAAGGTCGTCGAGGGAAGGTCCTCAAGCGGACCGGCCTCCTTGTCGCCAAGCAGCCCACGTCCAATGCCACGGTCGTCGAGGAGCGCATGTGCGCCACTAAGAATAAAGACAACCAGTAGCAGCGACCGGAACGTCTTCCAGGCCTCGCCACCGCGGGTGCCCATGCGCACGCTGACTGGGTTCTGCTCCGTGCCCAGCGGGCTGTCGCTGTCCCCATCACCGCTGCCGAACAGACCACCCTCTCCACTGTTGCTGTTGCTGGGGCGGCGAGAGAACTCTGACGAGATCTGAGACGACGCGCTGCTCTGGACGGAGGTGCCACCATGCTGGTCGGCGAGTTGAGTGAGCGGCACCTTGTCAATCATGCCAGTGTCGACCAGAGCACGCACATAGATGCGGTGTGCCGTCTCGTTGCTCGCATACTTGCCACTCTGGTAGCGGCGCACAAGCGTGACCGGATCAGACTCGAGCAGCTCGCGATACAGGTTCACCTGCACATAAGCGATGGCGACGGGTCACAAACAGTCATGAAAGTGTGTTCCGATTTCGATTTCGGAGAGGCTTAACGTACCTGTGCCGAAGCGCTACGGGGGCGAGCGTCGGCCATGTCTTGGAGGTTTCGGATGTGTGTGGGGGTGGACGAGGGTGAGCGGGAGAAGGAGAAGAAGGTGCGAGGAGAGGGACGAGCAAAGGGCATTGGCAATGGTTGGGCGCTCGACTGCCGCAGCGCCGTTGACAGTAGCCTGTGGCGCGTGGCCATTGCTCCACTAAGACTGGGAAGGTGGTGCAGAGAGCGTGGAGCGGTGCGAAGGACAGCCAAGCTCGCCTGGGCTGCGGAGTGGACGTCTTGGGTCATCGACAGCGGCACCTGAGCGAGCAGAGCCGAAGAAGAAGGCATGGTCACGACACACAGCGGGGACGGATGGATGGGATGTGTGCGTGTGTGCGTGTGTGTGTGTGTGTGTGTGTGTGTGTGTGTGTGTGTGGAACGTACGCTGATCAGGGAGCGAACAGACGCGCTGTTGGTTTTGATCGCCGATTCGTTGTGGAACATGCGCCGTGTCGAGCGAAACGACGTCGCCAGCGAGTCCACCAGCGACACGTACGGCGATGAGGCGTACATGTATGTAGCCAGAAAAGAAAAAGATAAAAATATTTTAATTTTTTTAATCTCTGATGATTCTCATCTCATCGGGCGAGTTCGGAGAGGGACGAGTCGTTGGATCCCCGTCAGATAGGGCAACAACGCGAGCAAATGCCTCCGCGATGGCTGAACGTATATATTTCGGCGTGTTTTACTGTTCTCTTAACACTCTCTTAACTTCTGTGATGTGATGAGATGACAAATTCTTATTCAGTCAACTCATAAGTCGCATTCACACATTTCTCTTCATCACATCCTCTCACGCCCCAACACCTGTTTGCTGTCCCATTAATATTCATTGCATGGCCGACCGTCCAGGCCACCAAAGACAAAAGTCGATTGCTGGTAACAGAAATCAACGAGACGTAAAAGTGTCTCAGAATACAAATCACACCGCACCGTGTAGACATCTTCTCGGAGACGATCAATGCGCGGCACGACTCCCCGGCGTCCCCGGTGGCGATCGACGAGTCGTCACGCCCCGAATCCTTCTCGGCCGGCGTGTTTGCGACGTCTCCGCCCACCGACGACGATCCCTCCTTCTTCCCCGCCAAGACCTTCACCGCGATCTCTGCGCCAGGTACCGTTTCGATGTCTGCAGCTGCGCCGTGTGTCGTGCCCGTCGTTCCTGCTTTAGAGCGTGTCGCTGTTGTGTGAAAAGCGCTTTTTCGCTGTTTGACGTTACAACTTCGCTGTAGGGACCAGTCCGCCCTTTTACGCACCTTCTGCGACCCCCCAGGCAACCACTGCCGCTGTAAAGTCCGACGACTCAAAAGCGCTCTCGTTTGAAGGTAGACAACAGCTCTTTCGAACTCACTTGTGCAAACTCCTTTAACCCTTTTTCAGTGATCAATTTGTTCCACCGCAAGACACATGCGCGCGACGTGAACCTGGAGAAGCTCGACGAGCTTGTCAAGAAGGTGCACGGCCAGGGCGAAAACATGTTGCGTTTCTATCATCAAATTGCCACCAAAGGAATGATTGTGTTTCGGTAAGGAAATAGTGCCCAATGTTGTTATCAAAGTGTGGCTTCTTATCCCCCTTTTCTACAGTGTGTGTTTGAAGGAGCTGAGGGGAAAATTGTTTCTGGACGAACTTGCGTCAATTTGGCGGACCTTTTATCGTTCGATTTTGCCGATTCTGTCGTTTTTGTTCGTCTCCGAACGCAACGCAAGGCCCATTGCACTCGGTAACATAGAGGAGAAGGAGAGAGGAGAAGGAGAGAGGAGAAGGAGAGAGGAGAAGGAGAGAGAAAGGGAGAGAAAAAAACAAAGTATGGGAGAGAGAAACAAAGTAATAGTAGAGAAACAACGGAGAAAAGCAAAGCAATAAAGAGAAAGAACAAAGCGATTAAGCTCTAAGTGATACTAATAATTATTGGTTTGTTTATGTAGTGATATTTCGTGATGTGGTGATTCTGAGCAAGGACATTCTGCCGTTGTTGCAAGAATCCTTTGCAAAGAAGCTGGCACGGCCGGCCGGAGTGCGCCAGATGCTGCTTGTGCTGGGCTCCATTCGCACGGGCGATGAGAAGGAGACGGCCATTCATTCGCTTGTGCTTCCTTTGTATTCCTAAGTTATTGCATTATAATATTATTATCATGATTGTATTATTATTAAATTTTATCTTGAGTATATTTGATTCAGATTTTGACTTCTTCTCCTCATTGTCTGACTGTGAACCCGCCAGCACACTAAAGTCAGCACGTTGCTCTCTGGCACAATGAAAATGGTCGTGTGCCTTCAGTGTGTGTGTGTCACTCAGTGTGCAGTGAGTGCCCAATTCGTGGTTCATTCGTGGTTTTCTTTGAAAGATCAAAATCCAATCAATCACTAATCAGTCCGTTTGATTTCGACGCCTCAGTACCACAGAAAGGTATGTCTACAGGGCGTACACGTTACTCTGCGCCTGCCTCGCTCCCTGCCCGTCCTTGCTTTTTTCTTTTTCTTTTTTTTCCTTTGGTTTAACACCCAACCCCTTTTCTGGTCTCACACGACGATTCTGCGCTCCTTGCACACCCCACACCGCTGTTTGTGTTGATATACTGCGTATATCGTGGCAGCCGCTACCGTTGCGATTCTCCTTTGCTTTTTTTTTTTTCTCTTTTCTCCTTGAGCTTTCTTAGCAACGGACTCTCAACACTCATTGGCAGCCAGTGGTTCGTTGTGCTGAGTGCACGTCTATTGTGGCACCATGGTGCGCCCTTGGATCAGGCAGTCAGTCTCCAATGCGGCTCTCTGCCAAGAGGACCAGCACGCGGAACGCTTTTTTTTTTTTTTTTGCTCGCCGGACAGGCGCGGCTTCTCAGTCGCCGGATCTACCGCCTCCTCCTGCGCTTTGTGTTTGCAGGAGTCTCTTGTTGTTTCGTGCGCCAATGGGACAGTGTATATATATGTGCGATGAGCGTCATTGGCCGTTTTTTTTTTTTTTTTTTTTTTTTTTTGCTCTTTCCTAACAACTGGCAAAACGATTACTGTACCCTTTCGCTTCCCGTTATCGGAGCCACTGCAGTTGGATGAATGGCTCAGCGACGACGACTCTGTCAGGGTCTCTTTCTTATTATTTTTTATTACAACCTGTCGTTGATTGACTTTTGTGCTTTTTTTCTGCACTTGCAATTGCTGTGCCCTGTACATGTACACTCCGTTTCCCCTTATCCTTTGTGTTTTTTTTTTTGTAGTATAAAACATGAGCGGTGCATGGACCACGGGCCTTTTCGGCATTTTCGATGACCTTGATGTCTTTGTAAGGATCACCTTATGATTTCCTGTTTGTTTTCTCAACTCCCGTTTCAGATCTACGGCTCGTCGAACCGCTGCCTGGCGATCAACAACAGCGTGATCCTTGGCGAGGGCAAGGCTGTCTTTGGCCTTGGTAAAGGAAACCTTTTCCGTTGTCACTCTTGTGTTAACTTTGGTCACAATTTTAATTTTGTAGACGCGGAGAAGATTGCAGGTCCCTTCAAGGACGCCGGATGCATTGGCACTGATGGTACTTTCTGTGTGAACGCCGTTGTGTGCAGCATTCTGCCGGTACGTGTCAAAAAAATGCGGAGAAATGCAATAACATATTTTTATACTATAGTGCCTTTACTTCCTCTGGCGCGGAGAGGTGCGCAACAAGTTCGGCATTGAGGGTACGCAAAAGAAAAGATTGAGGAGAGAACTTACGAAAAAGGTTTTTTTTGCTAGGCTCTCCTCTGGGCGACCTTGGCGCGTGCGTTCTGTGCGGCGTCTGCGCGATCCTCCAGGACTCGCGCACTATGAAGACCAACGGCCTTGCTTACATGACCAAGTAAACACCTTTTTCTTCTTATTAATTTTCAATATTATTCGAACAGTGGAGAACGTATTCATTCCTTCCAAGGCAAAATGAGTTGATTTTTGTACAAGGGTAAAAGGCGGTGGGACTGTATTATGTGTTGTTCGTTACATTAGCAAGCACCCCCTCGGAGACGGAGCACGAGATGCAGAGTGGACTGAGAGGGTACAAGTAAGAAGATATACAACGGCTAGCTGTTAAACCATGTTGTTATTCGTCGGGCGTTTGTTGCGATCTTACCTCCTTCTGGATGTTGTAGTCGGACAGAGTGCGGCCGTCCTCGAGCTGCTTGCCAGCAAAGATGAGGCGCTGCTGGTCCGGGGGGATTCCCTCCTTGTCCTAAATAGAGAAAGAGACAGATTAGGCACAGACACTGTTGGCACACTGGACGCACCTGGATCTTGGCCTTGACGTTGTCAATGGTGTCGCTGGCCTCCACCTCAAGAGTGATCGTCTTGCCGGTCAGGGTCTGCACAATATAAATGAGTACAAAATATAAATTATAAAACACATCACAGTACACATACCTTGACGAAGATCTGCATTCCACCGCGCAGACGGAGGACCAGATGAAGAGTCGACTGGAAAGAAAAAGAAAGAAGTTTAGAAACGGAAGTTCATCAGACCGCACTTTGACTCTTACCTCCTTCTGGATGTTGTAGTCGGACAGAGTGCGGCCGTCCTCGAGCTGCTTGCCAGCAAAGATGAGGCGCTGCTGGTCCGGGGGGATTCCCTCCTTGTCCTAAATAGAGAAAGAGACAGATTAGGCACAGACACTGTTGGCACACTGGACGCACCTGGATCTTGGCCTTGACGTTGTCAATGGTGTCGCTGGCCTCCACCTCAAGAGTGATCGTCTTGCCGGTCAGGGTCTGCACAATATAAATGAGTACAAAATATAAATTATAAAACACATCACAGTACACATACCTTGACGAAGATCTGCATTCCACCGCGCAGACGGAGGACCAGATGAAGAGTCGACTGGAAAGAAAAAGAAAGAAGTTTAGAAACGGAAGTTCATCAGACCGCACTTTGACTCTTACCTCCTTCTGGATGTTGTAGTCGGACAGAGTGCGGCCGTCCTCGAGCTGCTTGCCAGCAAAGATGAGGCGCTGCTGGTCCGGGGGGATTCCCTCCTTGTCCTG
>CALSCP010001674.1:141760-162114 GCA_943704425.1 Ministeria vibrans ATCC 50519
GACTCTTACCTCCTTCTGGATGTTGTAGTCGGACAGAGTGCGGCCGTCCTCGAGCTGCTTGCCAGCAAAGATGAGGCGCTGCTGGTCCGGGGGGATTCCCTCCTTGTCCTGTTTTGTTATTTAAAGCATTATTTAAGAAATCGAAACTAACACGAGGTGTGTACCTGAATCTTGGCCTTCACATTGTCGATAGTGTCACTCGCCTCAACCTCAAGGGTGATGGTCTTTCCTGTAAGCGTCTATCAAGATGAAAGAAGGAAGAAAGGACAAAGGTTGAGTAACTTTTCATGCGCCGCTTTGCAATCGCAGCGATAGCCGCAGTCTCGGCTACCTTAACAAAGATCTGCATGGTGTATTGTTATTGGAGTGGTAGAGTATGAATTAAGATGTTCGAGTGGGGGAAAGAGAGTGAATAAAAGTGATTTGCGGTCGAGCGATGAATTCGCGTTTATACTTGTGGGTCGAGCTCTCTTGCATGGTCACGACACGTCACCCAAAGCCTGTCGGGCGTCTCTCTATCTCACAGCAACCTTAGAAGTTGATTCATTTGCTGTCTCTGATCTCGCATTGGCATCTCGCCAAGATCCGCCAAGACTTCTCCGTCTTTCCCAATGATAATTGTCTTCACGTCTTCTGACTCGCCAAGACCCAAGATGACGAAATATTTAATATTATCAACTCCTTCTATTCATGCTTATTATGAACTACATATAAAACATCCTGCCCCCGCCCCCCAGACAGCCCCCCTGGTTAAATAAGTTAATGGTTGCGTCTTAATTTTCACATAATTTTACCTTCAAATTTTGGAGTCGGAAATGGTGACTAACGAAGGACGAAGATACAAAACAGTCAACAAAGTTCCTATTGCGTCCTTTCCAAACAACTCATAACTCAATAGCTTAAAGTGGTCACAAAACTGGCTTGCGCAGTGGCTCATGCCCCATTGTTGATCTCCATTTGAAATGCGATCTCAATTAGTTGAGTTGTTTTCTTTCTTCACTGTGTATCATGGGTAAGCAGCCTTTGCCGTCTCGCCCTCGCCTCTTCTCTCTGTCTCAGTCCCCCTTCCTTTGATCCGTCTCATCTGCTTTTTCCAGGCTCGAGTGTCGCACCGACCGCATCAGCCGCTGTTGCAGCGCTCCTCCTCGTCCTTACAGTCTCAGGTAACGCATGCCCCGCACACACACACATACATACGCCACTCTATCCTTTGTCGTATGTTCATCATCTCAAACGAGCTGATTTTTTTCGTTTGTCCAAAAAACGGAATTCCTTTGCGCGAAATCGCGCTGGCCACTCCGCGCTGGCCACCCCTGCGCACTGGATCATGGTGTACCTTCATCGATGGCGAGGCGCATGTAGCAAATGATGCTTCGGAAGAGGGCGAAAATCAACTTTCAAAGTCTGCAAGCGTTCTCTTTGCCACGTGTAAAACCCACTTTAGCGCCTCTGTTCATCGTCAGGCCATGCGCGAAAGCACATTGCATGAGCACGTGCACCAATTCCCAGCAAGAAACCGCCGAATTGTCGAGAGGATCGACGTTGCCACGGTGGCTTCTCTTTGCTTCCTCCCCTCCGCTTGCGCTCACGCCACAACCCCCGTTCGGGGTCACGGAAGCCATGCTGACCCCCTACGTGCTTTCCTTCAATCTTGTTGCAGGTCTCCAAGTGTTCAAGACGACGCTTGGCTCGTCTGAAGCACTTACCCTTGTCGGTGGAGCCGCTTCGTCTCTCGTCACTCTCTTCTCGCTGACGGTACAAAGCACACGGGATTCAGCCAGACACACCACCAACAACACACATGGTGTATAAACCTCTCTCGCTTCATCTGTATAGGCGTTAAGCAACCTGGAGGAGATTGTGCTTGGCGAAGGCACACAAACGGGCTGGGTCGAAGTGATCATCGCCCTTCTCTCGGGTCTCTCTGTTGCCGGTTCCATCCACCGTGTCTCTGTCACTGTCTGGTACTCCTCATCACGGCAATCACACCACCACCATTGATTGAGACCAATATTAATCTTTGTTTTGTAGTCTGATCTGCTCTGCTCTTCTCATTCACGGCGTCAACAACATCTCTGCCAAGACGTACTATGGTAGTGTGGCGCCTGTTCGTTCTTCCAAGAAGAACAAGTAAAAAAAAACGCCAATCGTGAATCGTTTTGTTTTTTCAAGTGAAAGGATAATCAGCATAATTATACAAAATTTATAGTCTGTAAAACGTTATGACTGTATTTTGTATTTAACCCTAACGCGAACCCTACCCCCAACCCTAACCCGAACTCTTACCCTGTACAACACTCCCGAGTCCCGACTCCTCACTTCTGACATGACAATCCAACCACCAGCAATCAAAGCATACCGTTTAATCACGTAGTCTGGTCCCTTACTCCTTTTTTGAGATGATGAGATGATTGAATAAAGAAAATAATTATAGTGCTTTTGTCTCTCCTCTACGCCTACCTCTTTTAGTTGCCATGTCGTGGCAGCTCGTGATCACGCCCATTGTGGTCCTCGTCGCACTGCATATGATCTATGAGGAAGTTGATGTTCCGGTACGTTTGTGTTTTGGGGTTTGTCTCTGAACTCAGCCCATTTCAAGGCGATTGTCCTCACAAAGCTCACCGACGCGGCCACGAGGTCGATGAAAAAGGATGTTGTGGTGTCTCGTGTGGCCGTCGGACTCAATGGCAACCTCGATATGGTGCGGTGTGTTTCAGACTGTTGTTTCTCCCTCTCAACCACTCACTCTCTCTCTCTCTCTCTTTTGCTGCAGATCGCGTCGGCCACGGACGTATTCTCGCGAATCGGCCTGCAGCCAGAGCGTGCGCATACACATCTTGCTCTCTGCAGCCTCGACTGACTCTCTTTCCTTGTGTGTTTGGTGCAGGTAATGCGTTCAATCACGAAGTCATTGAGTCGGCAGACCAACTGGCCGATTGCTTCGCCTACGTCTTCCCTCGCTGTCAAGGCACCGAACGATTCGTCTCCAATTCAACTCTATTCAAGCAACTCGTGGATGCAGCCATGCAGACGGCGGGCGTGAAGGTACAGATCGATCTCAGTGCAGTGTATGTCCAGTGTATGTGCAGTGTTTGTGCTGTGTATGTGACTTGGTTGCCTTAGACATCCATTGGAGGAAACGCCGCACTTATGGGCAACACGCTGGCAAAGAGAGGCAGCAAAGTAGGTCCTTTTCATCCACCTTCCATTCGCTGTGAACAGTCTCGTTGTGTGTTTTCAGGTGCTTTTGGGGGGAGTAATCGGACCCCAACTGGCCAAGTTGCTTCCTTCCTCGATGGAGTATCCCCCCGAAACAGTCACAGACACAGTTAGAACAAACCAAAAATGTAAAAAATAGAGTATGAAACATTGGTATCTATAGGATGAAGTGCATCTCATATTGGAATACCATCAAAACGACCAATGGAACTCACTCATAGGTACAGTTTCTGTTGTTTAAACCTCTTTTTAAATCGTGTCTTTGATTTTCCTAACGCCAAAAACACAAAGCTCCATGTGCAAACCGGCTGATCCTGCACAACGACATTGCAAATGCGGAGTTGCGTTCGCTGGAGGCATTTGGGGCTCGCACAGTGGAGTTTGGGGCGCAACTGCTGCTCGTCAGTGGAGTCAATATTATGGAGGGGCTGAAAGATGAGGGTACGAAGTGGGTAGCGGAGGAGGGGCTAGGGGCTGTGATGTGTGGTATTTTGTTGTGTGTGTGTGTGTTTTTTTTTTTACTTCTTACTCGCTCTCACTTTTATTTTTTTAGAATACCGTTTGAAACGCCTTCAGCAACTTTCCGTCTTTCTTCAGACTATTTCTCCGTCGATTCCCATCCACTTGGAACTTGCAAGTTTTGGCGATCCCAAGTTTCTCAGATTGGCCGCACAAACACTCTTTCCCTTAGTCGACTCTGTCGGTAAACACACACACACATACATATATACTATCGTTTATTCTGTGTATTTCACTCACGTATGTACATACACACACTATTCTGTAGGACTAAACGAACAAGAACTGTCGCTTGTCGTGGAAACATGCGATGGCCCTGCACACACCGTCACCATTCGCGACACTCCCCGCATTGCCTTGGTTGCCGATGCCCTCCACTGGCTCCTCCATTCCCGTTTTCCCCACCACTCTACCAAATCGCGTCTCTCTCGCGTCCATTTCCATTCCTTGTCTTTCCACATGACCGCACAAGTACGAATCGCACACATACACACACACACACACACACACAATGGGATTAACACAGCGATATGATAATTATAGCGTCCACAGGTGTGGTCGCACACGCAGTCGAGCACCGCCTGGGGCTCCCTCACAGCCACTCGCCAGGCCTGCAACTTTACCGGCGCCGTCCCTTCCTCTGCTGTTCAACTGCGCTTACCCGCCCAGTTGGTACATGATCGTGTCCGCTTTGATCCCCGTCGCGCCGCTAAGCTACTTTTTCAAGAGTGGTCTAAAGACCACATTGAGTTCGCCTATGCGCCCGTTTTGGTAACGCTCAACACACCACGTATATCTAGTTCTAACTCACTCATCGCTCCTCTCAGGTGTGCAAGCGACCAGTGCACACAGTGGGTCTGGGTGATGCCATCAGTGCCACTGGCATCCAATATGCCCAGTTCAACCAACCGTCCCCGTAGTACATTAAACAACCAAAACACGATTCAGTCCGTACGGCACACTCATCATATCATCATCATCATCACACACACACAGACGCACACACACACACACACACACACACACAGAGAGAGAGAGAGAGAGAGAGAGAGAGAGAGAGAGAGAGAGAGAGAGAGAGAGAGAGAGAGAGAGTGAGAAAGAGACTCACTCACTCACTCACTCACTCACTCACTCACTCACTCACTCACTCACTCACTCATTCACTCACTCAATCGCAATCAAACGGTCTGCTGGCACACGGGCACTGCCAGTCCCATCTCCACCAGTGTCTCCCGTACCATCAGCACTGCCGTCCGCATATCACTCGCAAACATCCGCCCAATGTGGCCCAGTCGGAAACACTCCGCATTCGTCAGTTTTCCCGGATAAATCGCAATTCCGTGAGCAAACATTCCGCGAGCAAACGCGCCAAAGTCAAACGTGTCCGATTGGGGATAGAGAAACGTTGAAATGATACAGCCACGAGAAGACTCAGGCACAAACGACTACGTAGTTATCACAACCAGAGTCAGATTCAAGAATGAGTGAGCGTGTAAATAAGTGGGAGTCAAATCAGTGTCTAAATCGTACCTCAAAGCCCAACTCGGCCATTCCCTTGAGCAGCACTTTGGCGTTCTCCTCATAGCGCTCTCTGCGCTTCTCCGGTCCGCCTTCGGTCTCCAGCTCCCCCAGTGCCGCATTGAATGCCAACAATGCGTGCGTGGGCGGAGTGAACCGGAACTGTCCGTTCTTCTCCAGTCCAGTCCACCTTGGAAGAACCTCATTTCGTTTACCATTTCGATTGTGGTTGTGCGCTTTTTGTGTTTGCGGTGTGTGTGTGTGTGTGTGTGTGTGTGTGTGTGTGTGTGTGTGTGTGTGTGTGTGTGTGCGTGTGTGTCGGTGTGGTATTTGAACTTGTTGTTACTGTGCGTGTAAATCCAGTGAAAGCGATCGGGAGTTATTGGCCGTGGTTTCAAAGTGCGATCGTCGACACAGCGCAAAAGCGAATCCTGCAGAGATATCAGTGGACACATTATACAATACTGTCATAGGGACTTTTCCAACCTGGAACGCCTTCGATGCACTTGTTGGCACTCGACACAATGTAGTCAATGGGCGAGTCCTATATCGGTGCAGGTGTTTAAATCGTGCAAGCTTGCAGCACAGGCTACGTCGTACCTTGAGGTTGACTGGATAACAACCAAAAGCTGACATGGAGTCCACAATGTAGACGAGATCCGGTCGCAGTTGCTTTGCAGCACGTCCAATCTCTTCCATGGGGTTCAGCACACCACATGTTGTCTCATGGTGCACAATTGCCAGGTGGGTGAGAGACGAGTCGCTTCGGAGCGCCTCAAGAACCGCCTCGCATGGTACAGACTAAATAGTACATCTCATCCCAATTCATGTTTGTTTGTTTCACCCTGCTGGCGAGTCTTACCGTCCGCTCCGAGAAGTTGACTAGGGTGTGAGGAATGTCGAGGACCTCGGCCATAGTTGCCATGCGACGTCCGTAGGCGCCATTGGCAATGATCAACAATTTGGCGCCGTGACGGGGCAGGACAGTTGTGAGGACGCTCTCGACGCAGAAGGTGCCGGAGCCTTGCATGATCACCGACTCCCAGCCATCTTGGGTGGTGACTCCAGCGACGCGCAGAAGCGAATCACGCACATGCTGGACGAGCGCGACAAAGGCCGGATCGCGCGACCCGTAGTCGTGCGCCATGGCCTGCTTCGTCGACAGCGACGTCGTCAGCGGACCCGGCGTGAACAGCAGAGGAGTCCGGTCGGTTTTGATGCTGGTGGACATGTTGGATGAGAGTGGGGCGGGAGAGGTGAGGCCTTAATAAAAGAGTTGTATTGTTTATTTTTTTCATTTCTTAACTCATGTGCGATCGAGATGGGAAACTTTTTCCTCTGCCCCAAATCTTGAGAAGGCAATTTCCGAATGAAGGGCCGAATGAATGCTGTTTTATGATTGATTTATGGCTTTCACAATACAACGCTGGAAGTAGATGGATGGAATCTTGACTCGTAAGAAAAGAAAATGACAATCATACTGTCTTATACTTATACAACGACCATCACAGGCTCTGAGCTACGCCACGGAAAACCCCAAACCCTTTTGCATTTCCAGTTCTTCCTGTTGTAAGTCTTCGAGACCTGTCTGACTGTGGGATCTCGAGGGAAGCTGGTACAAACGCTGCTGCCGACGGGAACGCGCAAGGAAAGCCAAGACGAAGGCAATGAAAACCAGAAAAAATGCAATGACGCCCACCACAATGGCCGCAAGATCATCATCACTGGAGGAATTCTGACCAAGACCGCCAACAATAACCTGAGTAGTCTCCATCACACTTACGGTCGTCCCCATGGCGTCTTGAGTGGTCTCCATAGCGTCTTGAGTGGTCTCCATTGCAATCGCGGTCGTCTCCATGGCATCTTGAGTGGTCTCGATGGCGTCTTGAGTGGTCTCCATAGCGCCTTGAGTGGTCGCCATCGCAATCGCGGTCGTCCCCATGGCGTCTTGAGTGGTCTTCATAGCGTCTTGAGTGGTCTCCATTGCAATCGCGGTCGTCTCCATGGCATCTTGAGTGGTCTCGATGGCGTCTTGAGTGGTCTCCATAGCGCCTTGAGTGGTCTCCATTGCAATCGCGGTCGTCTTCATGGCGTCTTGTGTGGTCTCGATGGCAGGCAAGGTGGTTTCCACCGCAGCAGTGCTCTCGGCCAGCCGCATTGTCTCCATCCCGTCAATCAGCGTCGTCTCCACATCCCCTTCCACGCTGCTCTCTACCGTTGCACTCAAACTGTTGAGCTGTGTCGCCAGATATGGTCGGTCCACAGTCGGACACATAATCGTCTCGTCCGTCGCATTCCACGCTCGTATTTTACTTCCCACTGCCTCCAACATATTGTTCCATCTACGAAACTCACACAAAATAAGCCAGCAGGAAACCCCCCCCCCAAAAAAAAAAAAAAAAAAAAAAAACAAAACAAAACAAAAACACCCACACAGTTTTCTCCAAAAACGCTAAGCATATTGGTCTTACAATGTTCTCCCGCTCAACATGTGAGACTTTTTCGAGAAGTCTATTAAACAAAAACGTAAGTTTCTCTCTCGTTGCACACACCCCAATTTTGAAATGGTCATACGAAAACAATCGAGAGCCAGATAAGAGGTGTCGGGGGCACCAGACGATGAGAGAGGGAAGGAAGTCTGCTCAAAGAAAGGCTGAACAACGACCGTGAAGTTGTCGCTGAGAGAGAAGCGTGGGAGGGCCGCAAGAGAGTGTGTGAGGGTGACGTAGTCGAGGAAGGCGTGGTGAGTTAGGTTGCGTTGGGATGCATCGACAGTGGACGTGCCGCACGGACAAAATCCTTTGACGAATGCTTTGCAGGGCGCTGTGACGCTCACTTGATACAGCTCGGTCACATCAATGGTCGTCACTAGGTTGACAAAGGTGCGCGGCAGTGATGTGCGCAGAAGGTCCAGTGCCGTCTCAATGTGTCCAATGTATGTGTTGGGCTGGGCACTCGCAGACCCTTCGCACACACGGCACAGATCGTTGCCGCCGACAAAAATGGTGACCACCTAAAACTCATGTTGTCTCAGTCTCATTCGATTGGACTCACTGTGCCTGTCTCTATTCTCGGTGACGCACCTTCCAGTCATTGTCAAAGTCAATGGACGAGTCAGCACGAACCTTGTCCACAAGCGTCTGAGCCTGCGTCGCCATGTTGCTGCCTTTCGCCCCCGACTCCGCCACATTTAGTTGAGCATTGGGAGTAGTCCCATCACCCGTTCCAAAAGACCAGCCTGCGAAAGAGAGAGAGAGAGAGAGAGAGAGAGAGAGAGAGAGAGAGAGAGAGAGAGAGAGAGAGAGAGAGAGAGAGAGAGAGAGGAGGGAGAAACAAAGTAACAGGGAGAAAAAGAGAGAGAGAAACAAAGTAATAGAGAAGAAAGAGAGAGAAACAAAGTGATTGAGAGAAAGAGAGAGGGTGTGCGTAAGTGTGTGTATGTGTGTGTGTGTGTGTGTGTGTGTGTGTGTGTGTGTGTGTGTGTATGTGTGTGTATGTATGCGTGTAAGTGAGCGGCGCGGGATCAGACGAGGAGGCCAGTGGGATGGTGGTGAGCGTGTGAGAGGGAGGAACACTCACTGGTGTACCTTTGATGTTGGGATTGAATTTCTTGAAGAAATTGGGGAGTGTTGTGGTCGTTTCAACGGTCGCGTCGCCGCCGATGCTCCAGCTGATGCCTCGATATTCAGTGCCAAACTCAAACAGGCTGCGCGACTCGGCGACAGCGCCCACAGTAATGGAGTCTGGGGACCACAGCAAATCACAACGCAAGTCAGATCTCCTTGCGAACGTTCTCTTCAATCCCTCACATATACGCACCTCCAAGGGCCGCAATGACTTTGATATCGCCCGGACGTAGCTTGTGGACGCTGGTCGGCACAGAGGACGACGCTGCCAGTTCCGTACACGAAAACTACAAAAATATCATAATTATAATTATGTTGTGTGCCACAGAACGAAATGCAGACTAAAATAAAAGGTCTACACACCTGCTGGCAGTGTACACCGACGGTTCCTACGACCAGAAGAAGAAGTAGGGCCACTTGCATGTCCGAAATCCAATTTTTTGGGGGATCGAAAAATACTGATAATTGAATAAACTTGTTTATTCTCATTGATCGTTTGATACAAGTTAGACAATCACATAACGTCGATTTGTGGTACGCGCCGTTCGGTTTACAATTTCCACCGATTTTGGCATTTTGCAGTTGTCCCATAAGAAAGGTCAACACATCAAATGTAAATAAGGAGTGCCGTGGATGCCGCACTCACTTGCCACTCCCGGCCTTGGCTCTGGGCACCTTCGTCTTGCTCGCACCGGCGGGGCGAGTTCGAGGGCCTTTCGCGCGTTTTGGGTGAGAGACTTTTTCGGTCGAGGAACTTGCGGACAAGTCCTTGCGCAATTCTTGCTCATCGACGGGCTTTGACTCGGCGCGAGTCAAGGAGTCGATGCACAGCCGTGTGGCGAGGCCCAGCCACTCGGTCGGAGGCAGTGGAAGGGCCGAGGGCGTTGGGGGAGCGCGAAGGCCGGCGTACGCGCGCTCCTGGGCGGGCAGGCGGGGGAGCCGCATGGTCATGGTGTCGGTCATGCTTGAGTGGGCGTCGTGCTTGTGCTACTGATACAATATGTCACACACTTTGCAGTCTATTTTCACAGAGAAAAATAATAATAGTTGAAAATTGAAAAACGTGACTGGAATTTTCCCTCTCGACTCACGAAACTACCGAGAGAAGTAAAACCAAATCCTCTTTTTACTTTTAATTTTCGCCTTGTTAGCTCTTTACTTGCTTCTTCACTCTTGCGCTGGTGATATTTTCTCTTCTATGCTCTTGCCGTCGGGAGAGTTTGATTCCAAGCCGAACTTGCCGCCTCTCGCGCGATCACTCTCCCCCCTGATGGGCTGCTGCGCCAGCCGACGCGCCCAACCCGCAGCAGCGACCGATGTATCATCTCCAGGCGCGTCCAGCGACGCCCACGAGCCTGCTGCAATGTCTGCTGACGCGTCTGACGCGTTCGAGTTGGGAAACGTTCTCGACGCGTCCTCCCCGCTTGCTCAGCACGACGCGCCCACCCTGCGCTTTTGGGGCTCCTCGCTTGATGGGCAGCTTGGCATTGGACCCGTCGAATCGGGCATTGTGGGCGATCCGCGCGGCCGCAGCGGCGACGCCTCTGTTGACAAGCTGGACGTTGCGCTGGTGACGTTTGGAGCGCGCCATTCAATCATGGTCACTCACGACGGCGATGTGTACGCCGCAGGCGCAAACGAACATGGTCAATTGGGTCTGGGCGACCGTCTGCCGCGTTCGAGACACCTTCGCATTGTGGCTTTGGAGCCCTTTCGAGTGTGCGCCGCTTCGTGCGGTGACACCCACTCTGCGGTTGTGTCGACCGACGGTGAACTTTTTGTCTGGGGATCCAATACTCACGGGGAGCTTGGGCGTGGCGACCACGAGCCCCTCGATGACGCCACGCGACCGAGGCGTGTCGCTCTGCTGCGCGGTCATTGTATTGTCAAGGTGACCTGCGGTGCCTCGACCACATATGCCCTGACCTCCACCGGTATGGTGTTCGCCTTTGGCCTCAACGATGCTCATCAGCTGGCCCTGGGGCGTGCGAGTCATCAAGGCCGCGAACGTGCGCCAGTGCTCGTCGAGCCACTTGCCACCATTCCCATTGTCGATGTTGTTGTGGGCGCCCGTCACTCCTTGTTCCTCAGCGCGCGTGGCACCGTGTATGCTGCCGGAAACAACAGTCACGGCCAGCTGGGCATTGGCAGTACTGTGAGTCAAGCGTCACCCATCCTCGTGCGTGCCTTTGAGTCGTTGCATCCCATTCGCCAGTGCGCCGCTGGCATCAATCACTCTGTCTTTCTCACTCAGTCGGGTCGGGTGTTCACCTGCGGTGCAGGGGGACACGGCCAATTGGGACACACCACGCGTGTGAACCAGGACACGCCTCGCATGGTCTGTGAGTTTATGGGCACCGTCATGGTACAGGTGGCAGCCGGACGTAGACACACCTTGGTGCTCACCGAGTCGGGTCGTGTCCTCGGCTGTGGCCTCTCTTCACTCGCCCAGCTCGCCACCACGCCAGACAATACCGCCACTATCCATGCCACACCCATCACGTGTAGTAACCTGCAAAATGTCGTCCGTTTCTACGCGGGTGGTGACTCAGCCTGTGCCCTGGTCGCCCCCACCGACCGCGCGGGCGACTATCATCTGCCGGCGCCCGTCTGTCGCAACGAACTTGCTCGCCTCGACTCAGCCTCACTTGTGGACAACCTAGAGAGTCAGGCGCTTCCCTCGGCAGTCGCTTCGCACATACACACTGTCTTCTCGTCGCTCTCGGCCCTCAACATGTCCTTCTGCTCGTCTACCCCCTCCTCCGTCGATTGGAACGCCGCCGTGGTACTCTTTGCTCGTCTCTTTTCTTCGTCGCAGCCGTCGGTCGTTGCCATTGCCACGGAGGCGCTTAAAAACCTCTTTGGTGTCGCCAACGACGAAGACGCCCGTGCCGCTGGAAAGCGCAAACGCGTTCGTCTTTCGTCGAGCTCGTCCACTCCTGGCACTCCGTTTCTCATCACCTCAAGTCACCTTCTCCAGGTGGAGTCTGCGCTGCCCGCACTCCCTCTCCTGCTGCTCCTCCCCTTCATTTCTACCGCCGAACACCACTCTCTTCTCTGTGCTATCATCAAAATCGTCGCCGAACTCCCTCCTCACATCAGCGAGGCACTCAACGCCCTTCTTCGCTCTCTTCCCCTCCCCATTTTCAGCCGCATCCTCACCACTCTCCAGGCAAATCTCACGCGACTTCTCGGCACTACCACTCGAGTAAGTGCCGCACTGAATGGTCCTCCTGTCTCGCTCGAAATTCAAGCCGTGGTGCAACTGTTGACGCGTCTTGCTCAATGCAACACGCAGCGTGACAAGGGTGAGGCGGCGCCCTTGAGCCACTTTTATAACGACATGCTCTGTGCCAAAATCAATCTTGAGGGCGACTATAGTGTATGGCGCGAGGGCGTCTCGGTCAACCCCTTTGTACCCATAGACTCAACTCCCCTTTCCACTGCTCTTTTGTACTCCAACGACCCCACTTCAATTACCACCGCCTCCTCCTCCTCGACCACAACCAAGACCGCGCCGCTCTTAAATAACACTTCTGTGACTGCAAGTGCAAGCGCGCGAGAAGTATTCACGTTCTGTTCACACGCTACCGCCCTCTTTGATGTGAGCACCAAACAAAAGTTGCTCGCCGTTGATTCTCGCACACAAATGGCCGAGCAAGCATGTCTTGCGTACCTCCAGGCGTTCCTGACGCCCCAACAGCAGCAGGTCGGGGCGGCACTGACGTTGCGCGTGCGTCGTGATCATCTCGTGGACGACGTGGTGCGCGAGCTGATGGCCCACTCGGCCGGCGATTTGAAGAAGGCGGTCAATGTGCAGTTTGTTGGCGAGGAAGGGGACGATGCGGGAGGATTGCGCAAGGAATTGTTCACTCTTGTCGTCGAGCAGCTGTTGGATCCTGCCCAAGGCATGTTCACGACCAACGACGAGTCGGGTTACGTGTGGTTTCAGCGCGGTCCTCTTGCCGACGACAACATGTACCAAGTGGTGGGCATTATTTGCGGTCTTGCCATTTACAATCTGGTCATCATCGACCTACCTTTTGCGCCGGTGCTCTTTAAGCGTCTCATCGGCAGCGGTGGCTCTGGTGTGCCCCCACCCACCCTCGCCGACCTGCGTGCTGTCGAGCCGACTATCGCCCGCTCGCTGCAACAGCTACTGGATGACGACAGCGATAACATTGCCGAAACGTACGGCCTTACGTTTGCCGTGAGCATCCAGTGCGCCAATGGTGGCGGAGTCGAAGAGCACGAGTTGGTTCCGCATGGGGCAGAGGTGGCCGTGACGCAACAGAACAAGCATGACTTTGTGCGTCGCTACGTGGAACTGCTGCTGGTGGACACAGTGGCGTCACGTTACCGTGCCTTTGCGCGTGGCTTCCTTCGTGTCTGCGGCGGACCAGTGCTTGCCCTGTTTCATCCATCCGAGCTGGAGCAGCTCATGATTGGCGCGCGTGACTATGACTTTGCGGCCTTTGAGGCGGTCACACAGTACCACAATGGCTACTCCCGCGACTGTCCGACCATCCGTCTTTTCTGGCGCGTTTTTCACTCCTTTAGTGACACGGACAAACATCAATTCCTCAAATTCGCCACAGGCAGCGACCGTGTGGCCATTGGGGGCTTCTCGCGCTCCTCCTTTGCTATCCAGCAGACGCACGACACCTCGCGTCTGCCTGTCGCCCACACCTGCTTCAATCTGCTTGACCTGCCCCCGTACCCAGACGAGTCTACCATGCGCTCCAGACTCCTTCTTGCCATTCGTGAGACTCAAGGCTTTGGTCTCGTCTAAGCAGTCCACTCTCTCATTTGCACAGAATATACATTTTATACATATTATTGTACACTTATTATAAGGGCGTCCCTTAATTCTATGAGACAACGGGGAACTCATTGTCGTCCAATTCGTCTGTTCCTTCTCGAATATAGCGTTGCCATACTGACGAAATGTGCGCGTCGCTGCGGAATCTGGCGTTTGCCGGGATGTAGTGGATTCCAAGTCCTACAGAAGTACGATCATAATAATTATTATAATTATTATTATTTAGTGCATGTTGGCTCTGCTGTCGCAAACCTCTTCTTGGTCGCGTCTTGGAGCGATTTCGTCCACTTCCGTGCCAACATCGGCCGTCATGAATACTAATACAGCCTCGGGAAAGCCCGGCCATGCTTTCAAATCGGAGTCCGTCCAAAGGAATGCCTTCAAGGAGTGCGGCGCGATGTAAGAGCGCTTTGGAGTCTCGTTCGAAAAAGGCGGATGCTGAGCCGGCACGAGCATCCCCCCAACGATGAGAGCCAGGCACATACTCAAGAGGACCCAGCTCCTCGTCCATGTCATCAAGCGCCAGCCAGACAGTCACGACGGAGGGCGGCGTGAAGAAGAAGTACGGCGAGTCACGGTGGAACACAAGACTCTGGGCGCCCGCCGGCTTGGCCCACACTTGGTCTTGGGCAACTCGTGCGCCACACGACCAGCCAGCAAGAGTGGCTACAAGAGCGCCGAGAGCACGCGAACGCACTACTTTTGCGAAGAGATGACTACATTTGTGTACGTTGATCATTTGAAGCACGCGAACGTTGTCAAGATTGCCAGAGAAGCCCAACGGACCCGTGCGCGTTCCCTTGATCAACTTGGGTGTCTTGTCTGGTGCACGTCCAGTCGAATATTCACCGCGCAGCACAAGTTCAAGCTCTGAGTTGAGTTCGGCGACAAACACCGAAGAGAGCAGTGGCGTCCGCACAGCGGTGAAGCCCCTGTGTTCAAAGGCGGTCGCCATGGATGGGTCGCTTAGCAGGGAGTGTGGGAGAGTCACGGGGTCGTCCATTGGAATCAAAGCGGAAAAATGAAGTGATAAGAAAATAATTAATAATAATAATAATAATTATTATTGTTATTATTATTATTATTATTATTATTATTAAATAATTAATAGAAGGAGAACCCATTCATGATACAGTCACCAGGATCAACAACAAAAGCACAAGTGCAATCGCTATCCAGTGAGGTTATCGCAATGGCACGCCATACCCCCAGTGCCGGCCAGTGGGGGCTTTGGGCTCTGACAAGCTGTAACAGCTGTCTAACGAGTAAAACTCGGTGCGAATATAAGAATCAGTCGGTAGGGAGCGATTGCGGCTGGTGCGCTCGTTGTTGTGGCTGTAGTTCAGACGACGTTGCTGCAGGGTCGTCCGTGTCTGGGAATTAATAGAGAATCAAGAGTTGTACTCAATGTCAAAACAAACAAAACAAAACTATTAGTGTATAAATATGATTCGTAGCCAGTGACACAGTAGTACAGGAGCAAAATTGTCCAAAACGGGAGACTGTCAGATTAATATATTATATGTTGTTCTTTTATTATTTATAAGTCCTTGAAAAGAGCGGCGATGGCAGGGTCGGTCGTCCAGACGGCGGGCTGGCCGAGGGGCGCAGGGAAATCGCTGAGCCAGACACCCTGCAAGGAGTGGGTGACGTTGTGAGACCACACGTGAATCCAGTCGCCCTTGGGCAGGTACGCATCCACAGTGGTCGCGTCCGCGGCGAGCACAGGCGCCACAAGGACACGCGCGCCAAAGAGAAACTGTCGATCGAGCGTGAACACGGCGGGGTCGTCTTCGTAGTGAAGGGCCAAGTGGCGCACCACGGGATACCCTAAGGTGGTCGCCTCGTCAATGAGAGTGAGACGATAGGCCGCGAGGCGAGCAAAAACGGTCGAAAAACGAGCAAAGTGCGCCAGCGTGTCCGCATTGGTGTACACCTGGACGTTCTTGTCGGGCTGCGACCCTTCGTGGGTGCGCATGACCGTCGTGAACGCACTCAGTTCGGTCCAGCGACGCAGAAGCTCGGCCGAGCGAAAGAACCGCTCGCCATACTCATCAACGGTCGTAAAACCGCCCGTGTCCGAGTGCTGCAGCGCCATACCACTAAAACCCGACCCCAACAGCGACACGACGACGGACGTGAGTCCATCATGGACATCCCACGACGGCAGCTGGTCCCCTTGCCAAAAAAGCGTGCTCACACCGGGCGAGCGCAGCGATGCCGAGCGCGAAAAAAAGGCAGTGGGCGTCGCAGCGGCATCGCTGACGCGGCGGTTCAGGCGCGCCCATGCCTCGGGGAACGCATTGTGGTATGTACTGGCGGGCTCGCCACTCGCAAGCACCGCGTCGTACGGAAGGTATTCGCCATAGTCTGCCATCCAACCTACTGTGCTCGTGCGCACCATGTTCTCTGTCATCATATCCACAAAAAAGCTCACAGCGTCTGCGTTGGTCAGGTCAATTGTGCCAGCCGTCCACTAAACACACACACACACGCAGAAAATAAAAATAAAAATAATAATAATAATTAATAATAATAATAATTAAGAAAGAATATTAATAGTATTCATCATCGCTCAACTGCTTCCAATACACTTACCCCTGGTCCCGATTCGGTGAGATAGGGCAGTCCCGAGGCGTTCTTCACAAGGAAGCCCTGCTCGGCGGCCATCTTGAAGTAGTTGTGACGGTAGGACGCCTTGGAGGAGACGTCGCAGAGGAAGGGGTTGATGTAGGTGGTCATGGCAACGCCCTGCGACGCCAGGTGCGCTGTGAGGTTGGTCCAGTGCGGGTAGTGTGAGTCATCAACCTCCCAGTTCCACCAAAGACGCTGCTGTATTTTACCAGCAACCGTCTGGTTGCGTGTACCCGACCAGTCCTGCACCCAGACGCCTGTGAGCGCGACTCCCGCTGCAAGCATCGCGTCCACGCGCTGCTGTACTACAGCCGTACCTCCCTGCAGGCCCACCACAGCACCATGTGTGTAGAAATCGGGCAGAGCCGCCTGACGACCAATCACGCTCGTGACCACGCTGATGAGGTGGAGAAGCGAGTCGCCGCGCAACACGCGACCAAGCGTGTCGCGGCTTGAAATGGCAAAACGTACCACCTGGGCGCTCACGTCGCTGCAATCAAACTCGCTGTAGCGAAACGTATCGAGAAGGAGACCACGACGACGGCTCGTCACGTACTGTGCCATGGCCGAGTAGGTCGTGTACTCGTTTCCACCTGCGCCCTGACCGAACGTATTCAGGGCGAACGTGATGGGCTCGAGCCCACGCCCGACGCCCTGCTCGCGAGTGTTGATGGGAATCACCTGGCCCGTCGCATCCAAATGGGTGTATTGCTCGCCAAAGCCCCACAGGCGCTCATCTGCCTCACTTGTGTAGTACAAATACGACCAATTCAGAGTGGTGGGCGTGGCCGTCGTCGTTCCCTTGAGGTGCAACTCAAACGACACCTGGTTCGCGTCTATGCGTGCAAACTCAAGGCTGAACGTCGCCGGAGAGCAGCCTTCGCCAAGAAACGCACCAGTGACAACCGCCGACGAGGAGTTGGAGCCCGCAGTGACGGCGTTCACTGTGTGTTTCATGCACGAGTGCACCACTTTGGTCTTGAGCATCAAGTTGCCTGCTGCCGCGTCCTTGGGCGTTTCCTCGACGACAGCGGCCGAGACGAAGCCTGTGTTGGCTTTGGTAGACCATACAACCGATTGGCTTTGCTTGTGGATCAGTCTGTTTCGAAGGAGCAGAGAGGTTAGGGCATATTAATTTTTTTATTTGGTTTTACTCAATTTGACTGTCGTGCCAAGCCAAGAGCCAGTCTCCACCCATGGAGATGTTGGTAGTTGCAACAGTCGATGAGATGGTCGGGAGATCGAGCGCCTGAGCAGCTAGAAGGCCGCTCAGGAGCACCAGAAGAACGGCAGTCATTGTGACTCGGATACAGACACAACTCACGACGGATTGAACGGAAGAGAACGCCCAGCGAGCCGAGAGAGTAAATGTGTGATCGAGTGAGATCCAGTGAGATCGACCAAGTGATGTGGAAGAAGAATATTGATCGTTCAATGTTGATCATTGACGTAAAAATTATTATTATTTTTACTTTTTTTTGTCTTTCTTTTCTTTTTGATCTAATCGACAAAACGCTCTAAGCCTCTTCACGACTCTGTCTGTCGACTCACATCCAAAGACAAACATTGATTTCTTTAAAAGAATTCATTTGATTTTTTTCTGACCATGGACGAAGGTGAGAAATTTGCCGCAAACAATAAAAGCGCTTTTATGCGGGAGCAAAGGAAAGAGCGGTCTATCCCGACTTATCTTAGCTCAAGACCACCTAACCCATGGCAATAACGCTATAATTGCACTCCGTGTGTTCTTTGACGGGCGTGAGGTCCTGGGAATATACATTTTTAGTCTCTCGACCCAGTCGACCCGACTCATGTTTTGTTTTTTTTTTTTCTTTTCTTTTCGTCTCAATTGTAGCCCATTTGATGATTTCCAACTCAACGGAGGACTCCCATGAGTATCCATTGATCATGTCTAACGACGAGACGACGACGAGTCAAGAACAAGGCGCAGGAAGTTGTCGTCAGTCGAGTTTCGTCCGACAAAGCGCGGTGGAAAAAACACCTGTCGAGGTGCTAGTAGAGGAAAACGCGAACGACAATGAGCCGTCTCAGGATGAAGTCACTCCTGTGGTGACCTTTGAAATGGACGAAGAGCCGGAAGAAGAAGAAGAGGCAGAAGAGGAGTCGAGTGAGAAGGAGTCGAGTAAGGAGGAGGAGAAGGAGGAGTTGAGTGAGGAGAAGGAGAAGGAGAAGGAGTCAAGTAAGGAGGAGGAGGAGAAGGAGTTGAGTGAGGAGAAGGAGAAGAAGTCGAGTGAGGAGGAGGAGGAGGAGGAGTTGAGTGAGGAGGAGGAGAAGGAGAAGGAGTCGAGTGAGGAGGAGGAGGAGGAGGAGTTGAGTGAGGAGGAGGAGAAGGAGTCGAGTGAGGAGAAGATGTCGGAGAAACCGCAGCAGCGGGAGGCGGAGCAAAATTCCAATGATGAGAATCTCGCCCCGGGTTTGGCAGAGTCTCCGTGCAAGCCTGAAGTTACAAGCACGCTTCCCACGACGGACAAGGCAAAGAAGGACGACGAGAAATTGAGTTGCTGGTGCGAGGGTCACCACACACCAACCCCGACTAGCAGCGAGCGTGTCTTGACGGAAGAGATCCTGGCGCGAATGGACAACTCGGTCCCAATGGACAACTCGGTCCCTCCCCCTACGACGAACCATTCAACCAAACTGTCATCTCTGTTCTCCTGGAAGCCGTTCTTTCCAAACAAACAATGGGCTCAAGACCATCGCAATCCTCTAATGCTCACAATGATTGCGCTGTTCATTCTCGGCTCTGTTTCTGCCATTGCTGGCCATTGCTTGCACTCCTCCTGTCACCCCTGGATGACCACACGTCACGGTAATCAAAAACACTATCCATGATATAAGTCGTGAAATTTAATATTTCATTCGCCTGTTCTGTTGTCACAGTGATGTGGGGCAGCAAAGGAACCCTTCCTGAGGCATGGACCAAGGCAATCTTTACTGCGGTGCTCGATGGCGAGCCAGTCAATCGCGACGCCGCTGTGGTGGCCCTCAAAGCACTCTCCTCATCTGAAGACCTTCAATTGATGTGGGAATGGGAAGCCGAACTCATTCCTGCCTTGCATGCAGTGGCACAGAACAGCACGAGTGTCGATGCACAAAGCAGCGCAATTAAAGTGCTCCAGCACCTTGTGAGCCACAACAGCACATGCAGCGCCTCCATCGACATCCTCTTTTTTCTCCAAGGCTTGACAATGGGAGACACTCCCAAATCGCTTCAAGAACCTGTGATGAAGCTGGCGGCGTCGGTTCTTCCTCACAGCCGCTTTCAGTCAAAGGAAGGAGCGGCGCCAGTGATTCCTGTCATCATCGAGCTAGCGCGTCGCGACGCAAGCTACACGAGCACCAGTCTTATGTTCACGATGGTGCTGAACCATCCAGAGCGAAGCAAGGACATCGTGGTCGCAGGGGGCGTGGATGCCCTGGTGTCGAACGGCGCCGAGCCAATCGAATGGACTCAGCTCAATATCCTCGAATACCTTTTGAGACGCGATAGTGGAGCAGCAGAGGCTATCCTTGCCATTGACACTGCTGTGCCCTCCATTGTGCGTGCGCTCGACAGCGACTTGGCAAAATCTATGGCATCGAGAGTTCTGGCGCGTATGTCGCAGCTCAGCGTCAAATCATCCGACACGACCGACAGTGCCAAGACCATTCTCTCTCACTTGTTGTCCTTGCTGGCCTCCAAGAACGACAACACAAAGCAGGCTGCTATCAACTTGCTTTCTGTCATGGCAGAAGACGATCGTGTTGCTGCCCTTATCGTCGCTGAGGGGGGTCTTGATAGCCTCTCTGCGTACACTTGGGGCGTCCAGGCCAACCTGGTGAACAAGCTTAAAAATCTGAATGTCTGAGAAGAAGAAGAAGACCTTTCCAAAAAATTAATAAAAAATAATTATTATTATAATCATAAAAATTATTATTATTATTATTATTATTATTATTATTATTATTATTATTATTATTATTATTATTATTATTATTATTATTATTATTAATGA
>CALSCP010001674.1:162192-178026 GCA_943704425.1 Ministeria vibrans ATCC 50519
CCCCCCCCCCGATGGAGTGTGTCCCACTCCGGGTTCAAATCGGGACTTTGACCTGGGGGGTCGTATGAACCTGAGCAAGATGCCGAAGAGATCTGGACAGGTGCTACTGCTGCTGCGCTGCAAATGAGCCACCCATAGAGTATTGACCCACAGATTACAGATAGGCTCTCGCAGCAAGCGTGCGATTGATTATTATTTTGATTTTCCCATTTTTTCCTTTGGATGACATGCATGACATTCGCTCAATAATCAATTCGACTCGAACAAATTTAATCACACTTATTCAGCGGCCGTACCGTCAGTCCATCAAAGCCTTGGCACTTAACACAGTTAACAGTGAGGATCCAATCGGCAGTTCGACAGACACGCAGAAACTGAAACAAAGCAGAAACCACAATTCGTTCGGACGAAGTTCGGACGAGTTTCGCAAGTTGCTCTCCTTTCGCCATATCTACAGCGAAGAACGAAGCCAGCACTCAGAAATGACCAAAGGTACTGTGCCAGCCCACTCACTACCGTTAGTTTTTGTTCTTTCGATTTTTTTTGATACCAAAAAATGAGCCAAATTTCACAAAACATTTTTTTCGCGCAAAATCCTACAGTTCAAGCAAGGCGTCGTAGAGTTCTTTGACTTCTTTCTCTTGATTTGAAGCATTCGTTCTGTTGATTTCTGTGTCTTCAGTATTGAGACGAGTTTATTTTTTTGTTTTGTAGAAGAAGAGGTGTCTCATCTTATGAGACGCACTGTGCGCGAAGACACGAAGGATCTTGACGAAGATGCCACGAACAAGTTCCTTGGGATCAGTCGCGTGTTTGCAGTCATTTGCTTTTTGTTTTTACTGAATATGCCTCGGCCAATATATCGCGACGACATCCACAACTCGCACAAGCACCGTACCCCAGCACCCATTTTAACATGTTGCTTTAAACTAATACTTGCCGTGTAGAAATGGAGAAGGCGTCGGAAGGCTTGAGCGGGTGGAGCGGCGCCTCCGCAGCGGGATTTGCGGATAAAGTCGACTCTCTGTTGGAGAGTCTCTGCAACGGCACAATGGATCAGAAAATCGAGTCACTCAATGATTTGCAGGTGTTCCTGAGTACTCAAATCATGGGTGCCGATGCAACCGAGTTTAGTGGTGTGTTTGAGAAGCTGAAAACGGTTCTTGGGGGACATGTTGTTCAAGGTGACAGTGCGCATCTTATTGCGAGTCATGTTGTGCAAATTCTCAGCAAAGATCTTCCATCCTTGATGTTTGATTCCCCACCGAATCATCAAGTTCCTGCAGACACACACGAGATTATTCTCAATCTTGATTTGAGGGAGGAAGTGTTGCAATATTGATTTGTGAGGCGAAAAAGAAAGTACAAATGTGACATGGCGACAATGCGTTCTCTATCCCGTAGACTTAGTAGACGTAATATACATATATAGACATTAGTCAATAGTCAATAGACGATTAAAAAGACCACCAAAGTGCGTGGGACTGCGTGCAGAATGAGTTGTCGACTGATGAGTGTGTCGACTTCAATACTCAAACTCCGATCAATCTCAACTCACTCACATGTTGTAAAATTTCATTTTTGTTAGTATGAGTTCAGACGAGATCGAAGACGACTGCCCCGTGTTGATTGAAGTCCCTGACGATGGTGTCGAGGGTGCTGATGCATCGCGAATCCCGGTGACTATCATTACGGGCTTTCTTGGAGCGGGAAAGACAACCTTCCTCAACTACGGTCAGTTTTGCTCCCCTCGGCTCGCTCACACTCATTTGGTGCGTTTCTATAGTCTTGACTGAGCAGCATAACAAGCGCATTGCTGTGATTGTCAACGAATTCGGCGAAGGAAGTGCGGTTGAGCGATCGCTTGCAGGTACGAACCCACTGTGTTTGTGTTGCGTCGCGTCCCACGCACGCATGCTCACGCTGCTGACCTTGTCACAGTGGGCCAAGAGGGTGAACTGTACGAAGAATGGCTTGAGCTGCGCAATGGGTGTCTCTGTTGCAATGTCAAGGTGAGAGAGGAGAGACAATCCGGTGCAACGATTCTCAGAGCGGAGCACACTTTGATTTAGGATGTTGGCATTGCCGCCATTGAGAACCTCATGCAGCGACGCGGAAAGTTTGACTATATCATGCTGGAGACGACGGGGCTCGCGGACCCGGTTCCAATTGCACGAATGTTCTGGTGAGCAGGGAAGAGCGAGTCGGGAGGAACACTCTGACACTTTGCACAGGCTGGACAAGGAGCTGGGCAGCGCACTCTATCTGGATGGTATTGTGACTCTTGTCGATGCCAAGTTTACGCTACAGCATCTCGAGAGAAGAGACAGCGAAGTGAACGAGTGCGAGCGACAAATTGCGCTTGCGGACCGAATCATTGTGAACAAGGCACGAGCACACACAATCCCACACACAGTCCCACACACACCCAAAACGAAAGCGCTTAACTACTATGCTACTCTAGACTGATCTTGTGAGTGAAAGTGAACTGGCGACGCTACGGGCGCACATCCGCACCATCAACGGATCGGCATCGACGCTGGAGACAACGCAATCGCGCGTGCCCATTGAGTTTGCGCTCGACATTCATGCGTTTGAGCGGGCCCATTTGGAGGCAGTAGAGCCGGGAGTGTTTGACGAAGGGCATGTGGTGCGCTCGCATGTTGACCGGTCTGTGACCACAGTGACCTTTGAGGTGGGCGATGGGCCGTTGGATTTGGACCAAGTCGATTTGTGGTTGCAACAGGTGAGACGACACGCACCACACACATATACACAGATTGCTCACTCTTTGCTACGATTCAGTTGCTGTGGGAGGGAATGGAAGGTAGCAGTGAAGGCAGCCAGATGGAAGTGCTGCGTCTGAAAGGGGTGGTGGATGCGAAAGGGTGCGAACGGCGGGTGATCCTTCAGGCAGTGCATCAGCTGTTTGACAAGGTGGAAACGACTTTGTGGTCCGACGACGATGAGGAGGACGGTGGTCTGCGACGCACTCGCGTGGTGGTCATTGGCCGCCATTTAGATCGAGCGCGATTAGTAGAGTCCTTCCATTCCTTTTGCTGTCAAAAAAAGTGAACGATTTTCCAATAAAAAAAAACAAAAGAGAGAGAGAGAGAGAGACGATTGTACTCAACGGATGGTTGGCATAACAACGGAAGCGCCCAGGCCAGCGACGGCGTCTTCATGGCGCCACATGCTGGTGATGGTCTTGGTCTCGGTGTAGAAGTTGACACCTTGCTTGCCGTAGAAGTGGCAGTCACCCAGGAAGGAACCGCGCGAGCCCGTAAATGAGAACATGGGCAGAGGCACAGGAATCGGCACATTAATGCCTAATTAAAAAGAGGATAGAGAGAGAGAGAGAGAAAGAGAAAGGAGGGAAAAAAGCAAAGTGATAGAGAGAGAGAAATTTTGTTTGAGTTGACGTGGAGGAGAATTGAAAAATGAGAGAAACGTACCAATCTGACCGCAATCAACTTCGTTCTGGAATTTACGGGCAATGGGTCCACTTTGCGTGAAAATGGCAGTGCCGTTTCCGTATGGGTTTGCGTTGATCATCTGGATAGCATCGTCGAGAGTCTCAGCCTCCAGAACACACATCACAGGGCCAAAGATCTGCCATTATAGTAAAGGAGGAGTTTAGTGACAATAACTGACAGACAGTAAAGGAATGACACTCAATGAGTGACCGTGAATGAGGAGCGGTGAATGAGCGTGAAAAATGCGTGCGCGCATTGCGAACTGTATACCTCATCCTTGTACGGGGTCTGGTCGGGAGTGCAGCGCACAATAGTCGCACCAATGAAGTTGCCCTTCTCGTAGCCAGGCACAACATGCTTGCGTCCGTCAAGAATGATCTCAGCGCCTTGAAGTGACAATGCAATATAAACAACAACAACAACAACAACAACAACAACAACAACAACAACAAAAACAACAACAACAACAACAACAACAACAACAACAACAACAACAAACAACCAATAACAAAAATAAAAACAAAAACATAAGTATAGCAGTGTACCTTCCTTTTCGCCCTTGGCAAGAATGTCATGGACTCTCTGGAGAGCCTTGGGCGAGATCATAGGGCAAATGTCCGTCTTGGGGTCTGAGCCAGGGCCGACCACGAGCGCCTGAGCACGCGAGACAATCTCGGGGAGGAGCGAGCGAGCCTCACCGACAAGAACGCACGTCGAGAGGGCCATGCATCGCTGTCCTGCGGCGCCAAAGGCCGAGCCTACCAGAGCGTTAAGCGTGGCTTCGCGGTTGGCATCGGGGCACACAACACCGTGGTTCTTGGCACCCATGTTGGATTGGACCTGCGCAGTCAGTCAGTCAGTCAGTCAGTCGTGTGAGTCGGTGAGATTGAAAGGAAAGTTTAGTCAGTGTCTGCTTACGCGCTTGCCGTTGGCCGAGCCACGCGTGTAAATGTGAGTTCCAGCCTGGTCACTACCAACAAAGGAGATGGCCTTGATGCGGGGCTCGTCACAGATAAAGTTGACCGAATCGACGGCGCCGTGGATGACGTTGAGGACGCCCTTGGGCACGCCCGCCTGCATGGCCAGCTCTGTCAGCATCATCGAGGCACCGGGATCGCGCTCCGACGGCTTCATCACGTAGGTGTTACCGCACGCCAGTGCCATCGGGAACATCTAGAGAATAGCATCGTTAGTCGAGTCAAAGAGAGAGAGAAAAGGTGTTTACCCAGAGAGGAATCATGGCAGGAAAGTTAAACCTACGCACACACACACACAATGCGGATAAGTAGTGTGGTCAATAGAGCAAGTATACTTGGTTATGTCGTTGAGACGAACTTACGGAGTGATGCCGGCACAGACACCGATAGGCACTTTGTACGAGTAGGTGTCGAGGTCGCGCGACAGGTTGCCAAGCGTCTCGCCTTGCAGCAGCGACGGAATGGAACAGGCGTGCTCGACGACCTGCAGACCACGCAGCACATCGCCCTTGGCGTCCGCCAGCGTCTTGCCCTGCTCCAGCGTGATGTTTTCGGCGATGCGCGTCATATTCTGCTTGATCAAGTGCTGCAGCTCCAGCATGATCGCCTGGCGCGTCATCACCGACGTCTGGCTCCACGCGGGGAACGCCGACTGCGCGGAGGCCACTGCCGCGTCCATCTCGGCTGCCGTCGCCTCGGGCACCCGCGAAACAACCTCGTTGGTGGCCTTTTTCAAACACAGTCAGGTCAAAAACACGAAAGAAGTACAAAAAAAAAAAAAAAAAAAAAAAAAAAAAAAAACTTTGAAACAAACAAAAAAAAAAGTTGATTTCATGATCCAACTGCGTACCGGGTTGTGGACATCCAACCACTTGGTGGTCTTGCTCTCGACGAATTCGCCGTCGATGAAAAGCTTGGCAGTCTGCAAGAGAGGACAGTTTGTGTGAGACGGGTCAGGATGACTTCGCTTCCGCTCCCATGTGCCGCCGAGGACGCCGCATCCATGGACATTCACTTACAGACACACTGCCGGCACGGACAGTCGTGTGGAGTGCCGCAGAGAGCGACGCAGGGCTTGCCTACGACGGTCGAGAAGGATCAGCACCAAAACGTCTTCCTCTGTACTATGTGAGCTTACCTTCACTGCGCGAGCAGCGCGAGTAGGTAGCGAGAACATTCTCGAGGGATGAAAGGTGATAAAAAAGAGAGGACGACCGACGAGTGGACGACTGAGAGTGACTGAACTGATAAACTGATGAACTGATGAACTCACCTGTCTCACTCTACAGTCCTCTTCATCTTTCTTTCTCTCCTCTCGACACCCTTTCGATTTGCTCCTTCTTCTTAATCGATCGGGTTCTACACCATGCGCTGCATTGCGATCCTTGCGACAATGTGTACGCTGGCGTTTCTGGTCCTTGCCGATGATGATGCGAACAGTAATGTTGGCGAGCTGTCCAGCACAGCCGAATTCATCAGCGATTTGCCTGCACACCAGCGACCAGCGCCTCCAAAGAAGCCCTTGACGGCTGGACAACGCGAGTATATTCGAGTGGTAACCAAGCAACGACTTTTTATCGCACCATCTTTTCTCGACTGCCACACACAACTCACACAACGACTGTGTGCTCCTTATGCGCTTAGGCCAAGTCCATCAAGCCCGTCCTGTACCCGATTCCCGTCGCGCCGTCCGTCGAGAGGGCGCGTGAGGCGCTGAAGGCGGGCCGAGTGCAGGCGCAGCTGGGCAAGTACTTTGGCGAGTGGGTGCGCAAGCCCAAGGTGCTCTCGGCGATCCGCAATGCCATGCTGCAGGGCCGCGTTGTCATTATTGAGGACGCAATGAACCTTGAGTTTCTCAATCGAACGTGGGACGAGCTGCGCGAAGTCGAAGATCACGAATACACCTTTGACAGTGGCGGCATCGCAGGCTACCAGTACGCCATCCACCAGCACTACATTCCCGGCGCAAGCACTCGCGAAGAAGGCCTCAAGTTCTGGTAATGACTACTAACGAATGTAATACCATCTACAACAACGCACATTGGGGTGTAGGACTCGAGCAATGCGCACAATGGTCAAGCTGTACGACAGCGAACCCATGAAACATCTCGTTTCATACCTCTCACACAGCGACGCATACGGTCCAATCTCAGCCGTAACGAACTCTCTTTGTTTCCATATTACACAAACACAAACCAAAACCAACCGATTTGCATTAGGGATTTTCACATATGCGCAAAGGAGATTACATCGGTCCACACAACGACCACTCACAGGATGGCGACTACTCTCGACGGTACCCACAGACAACACATGGCTTCCATAACACCTACTCAAATAATTATGATAATAATAACAATGATAATAATGCTAATAATAGCAATAATAAGAAAATAAAAAAAAACAATAGAGAAAATAATAATATTATATAATAATAATAATTATTATTATTATTATTATTATTATTATTATTATTATTATTATTATTATTATTATTATTATTATTATTACATTTACCATAATTTTATACGTGCACACTCATTTAATTCATACTGACACACATAAACATCAACATACACTCACACTCACACACGCACACATCACTTGTAGAGTGACATGGGTGCTTCAGATGTCCAAGGAGTGGGATCCCAAGTGGGGCGGTGATTTTGTGTGGTGCCATCCCATGTACTTTCAATCCAGTGGCTTTAATCGCCTTGTGCTTTTCTCCGTGTCACAGAACTCGTGTCATTGGGTCTCTCCTGTTCATCCCAGTGTACTAATTATTATACTATAGAGTGTTTGTATGAATGCTCACTGACACACACACACACAATATATCTATAGGCACCGGATGATCGCTACCGACATGCCTTCAGCGGCTGGTGGACGAGCTCGGACGAAGACACGGTCAACGGTATCGCGGACATGCCCAATCCACAACAGATGCACCAGTTCCGGCCGGGCATGCGCGTCGACGGGGAAACCTGCCTTGCCGAGCACTCCGCCGATCCCACACACTGCCTTAGTCATGTCACGTCTGCCGGCCACAGTCGTGGTACCCCTTTGAGTTATCTTCAGGGCGATGAGCTCAAGCTATGATTATCAATAATACAAAGAAAAAAGAGGGGCTTTTTTCGGGCTTTTTCCTTAATCAAGGCAGCCTGGAAGGTGGCGAGTTCGTCATCACTGCCAATGTCGGCGACACAAGTGGTGGCCGATCGGCTTTAAGATGAATATTCTCACAATTCAGTATTTACACTAATTGAAGACTGATGGATAAAAAAAAAACAAAGCGCAAAAAGTAAACAACAAGCGATTTCTCACACGTCCACTGCAGCTGCTGGCCTGCAGCCTGATTGGCCATTGACCACTGCCTACACCTTTCCTTACGCATGCCAGCAGGGTGAACTGGGACGCGGTTAGTCTCTCGCGGATTCTACTGACGTCCTTCGTTTGTTTGTTTTGCGTCTGTCAACAAAGGAGCAGTATCCTATCAATTAGCCTTCGAGACACTATACAGTCACTAGAGTGTAGCAATGATTGGCTCTCTTGACTGCCTTCAAAATAAAAACCAAAATGGGGGCCAGAGAGTAATGAGTATGAAAGTATTCTGCCTGTGTGAGTGTCGTGTGGTTCCATTCGATGCAGCGCTTAATAAGCGATTTCCTTAAAAATTAAGTTTGTTTACTCCTTTTCTTTCGTTTCCGTGTACTCCCCGAGACACACAGCAGACGGCCAGACAGACTCACTTAGTCGTAGGCACTTCGCACGGCGGTTCCGGAGCGTTGGTTTTGTTGGGAGTTTCGCTGAATTGCACACGCGTGTCGAATATCCGTGTCGCGCCATGCCACTGCAACCCGGAGACTATTGGCGCGGATCCCTCTGTGGCAAATGCAACCGGCCCTCGCGCGAGTGCCGCTACGCCGAGCATGCCCCTGCGGCCATCCCTGACGCCACCGTCGTGTGCTGGACGGTGGGTGTTGAGAAAGGACGAAATAAATGGATTCTGCTGCCCTCTCGTCTGATACGCGACCAGCCCGTTCGTCTCGTCGGGCATTACAGTCTCTGTCATGATCTGCCACACTGCGACCGCGGCAACGACTGTTGGTTCGCGCATTCCGAAGTGGAGGAACGTTTTTTCAATGCGAAATTTCGCACGACAAAACCGAGCGGTAAGCAAAAACCCCTCGGCATCTCCGACAAGCCCCCCCATGCTGATTCCTGTCTGTTCTTGTCGGCACAGGATCGGCCTTGAGCCGCTTTGATGGCGTAATCGTCACGCCATCGGGTTCGGTCGATTCCGGATTTGGAAGTTTCGGCGAAGCAAGCGAGAACACCACCAGCGCCTCCCCTGCCCACTCCGCCGCCGCCCTATACGACCCACGGCGTTCCGTTTACTACGAAGCATTGGCCCAGCAGCGCCACTCGGCTCCAGCCCAGTCCAATGTGCCACAATCGAGCCCAAGATTAAGATTCGCCGTGTCGAATATCAACTCACGCTCGTCACCGGCTTTCAGCGGCCACATTCCTCCCGATTTGTTAGACGAAGCAGCTGCAGCAACAGCAACAGCGCTTTCGCATAGCCAGGGCGCACGGCGGGCAAACTGCAACAGCTCTCCGTCACTCCTTCTGCCGCACCAACTGCAGCTGCAGCACGCGCACGCCCGCGGCTCCGCCACTCCTCGACAGCATTCTGGACAATTCCACTCGCACCAGCATCATCAACAGCAGCAGCAGCAGCAGCAGCAACAACAACAGCAACAACAACAACAACAACCGTTCGCGTCATCGTCCCAGGAGCCGCACTCCATCAAGAACCGCGTCGCTTTCGCGATCGCTGCGTCTCCGTCGCGCTCCCTCACCCTACTCGAACTCGAAGCACTTCTCCCCTCAGGCACCTCGGCCGAACTCTTTATTGTACAGCACACCGCCACGTTTGGGCTGGACACACATGGCAAGGTGTTTCTTCGCAGACACTCTGACCCATCTCCATCACACTCTTCTCTTCCGCCTGCCTCCTCCTCCTCTTCCCCGACTACACGCCACTCCATGCGCGCGTCCACGTCTTCAGCATCGGCACTTACCTCCGTCTCGGCCGCACTTCTTGCCACCGCTGTTCCCTCAGTGTCCCCCCCACCGCCCTCTGACCCTGCGAGCACCGCAGTCAGAGGCAACTCGGTGATTATCGTCGACTCCTTTCCACTCATGGAGCGCCTCTACAACGAGCTGTTTAACGTGCGTCGCATTGCCCTGGATCACATCGAGACACACAACCTGGTCCTCGTATCCTGGCCCAACCGCTGCTACGCGATCGACATGCACGCTCTGCCTGAGGCTCACAATCGCCTGCAGCACTGCGTCGTTGTGGGCCGTCGCGTCGTTGTTCCCACCTTCCATGTCGCCTTTAACCTGTCCATTCTACGCGCCTACGCGCTCACCCACGCCGCCAAGCTTCTCAACGAACACCATTTCACACTCATTCCGTCGGGGCAGGCCCCATCTCTCACGGACCGCGTGCCCTCGTCCGACTCCCGCTGGCTCACGCGCCCTTTTCCCTCCGATCTCTCCCTTCAGATTTGCACCCACATGTCTTCCCTTCTCGACCTCCACGATCGTGCCCGTGAGTTCTTTGACGACCTTGTCTGTCGTCAGCAACTCATGGACCCCGACGAGGCCCCCACCGTCTGGTGATAGCAGTTATATTTCTCCGCAGGAGCTCTGCAAAAAGACTCTCTTAGATATCTCTCTAATACCTAATGATTATTCTTAAACATGCCATCTCTTGATTCATGTGACCAACTGAGCCGTGATGTGTGTTCTAGAAATAATAATAATAATAATAATAATAATAATAATAATAAGAATAAGAATAATAAGACGTATTAATAAATAATTAATATTAATATTAATTAATTTTTAATAATAATTAATTAGAAGAAGAAGAGTACAACCCATTTATTAATGATACAGTCACCACGCGAAGACACAGCCAGACCGTCTTGCAAACTCAACCGATACTCTAGAGGTAACATGGGAGAACAGTGGCAGGCCAGAGTGCTAAAAAAGAAAAAAAAAAGTCGAAAAATATAAAAATATAGTCAATTTCAAAAGTCAAAACAATAAAATATAGAATACAGATCCACAAACACTCGAATGACTCGATTAATAGGAATACCCAAGAAATGAAGTAAATTTGAAGTTTCATTTATTATTATTATTATTATTATTATTATTATTATTATTATTATTATGACGATTAATAAATGTTTTAGTTGAGCGCCAAGTTTGAAACGAGAATGATTATTATTTTTTTATTATTTTTATTGAACAATCGCAATGGAGAAGGAAGTCGCGAAAACGATGAAGCGCATTCGCAAGAGTGTCGGCGTTGCGGAGCCAACGGGGAGCGGGGGCGCAGGCGTTGCGGGCACGGCGCCCAAGGATAAGGTTGTGGCGTCGTTGCTTCACGAGTGTGAGACGCTCGTCCGGCAGCACATTCGCTCGCGCGAGGACGCCACGCGCGCCTCGTCGCTCGCCAGCGACCTCAAGGACCAAATGGACAGAGAAATGAAGCAGGCCAACGAGTCGAGTCGTGAGCTGCGTGCCGCTCAAGCGCAGGTGGCCGTTTTGGAGCGGCGCGACGAACATCAGCGCAATCTCATTGATGCTCTTGAAAAGTGTCGCGAACAGAGCGACGCACTCATGTCGGTGCGCGAGGAGGAGATGTTGAGGTTGAAGGAGATCAGTGGCAAACAGCTGGAGACGTTTCAGGAGCAGCTGGACTCGGTCATTGGCGAAAAGGACGCGCGCATTGAAAAGATGCGCTCGCTCATCGAGCAACAGTCGTCGCTGTACGGCGAAACCATGACTGGCAAAGAGGCCGAAGTGTCGGCGACGCGTGATGCACTGGAGATGTTTCAGAAACGCTGTGAAGACTCGGAAAAGCTTCTGGTGCTGCAGCAACAACACATTACAATGCGCGACTCGCAACTCGAGGAATGTCGCCAAGTCATTGAAAAGTGCCAAGAGACTCTGGGGAAACAGGCTGAGGCGCTCACGCTGGTCCGCGAACGCGCCAATCGCGACGCAGCCGCACGCGAAACAGCCGAAACACGTGCCACCATGATGAGCGCACAGCTCAAGGTGATGCAGCCCGAGCTGGAGCGCGCCTCGGGACTCTCGTCGCTCTGTAAGAAGCTTCAGGAGCAACTTGTGGTGACACGACGTGAGCTCAAGGCTCTCAAAGAGGCAGGGGCCTCGGCGGAGCCACAGTCGCAAAGCGAAATAGACAACGAGGAGAGCACACAAACCAAGACCGAGTGAAACATTGCCTGTTGTAGTTTAATTTTTTATTTGTCTCACAGTTCTCAAGTGCACAACGAGAGACAAGCACCATCCATCTTGGTGGTGATGTGTGCCGAGTCCGCATCGACCACAAATTGCTGGTTGTCACCGCCATTGCACGCGTATGTCTCAACCGACGCGCCATTAGTTGTCACATGGGACCTTTGTATGAGTGAGTGAGTGTGTGAGTGAGTGGGACATATGAGGGTGCGTGTGTTTGTGTGTCTTTGTGGTGTGTGTCAGTGACACTGCTTGTTGCTGTCCTTACGTGATGTCGAGGCAACGGCCGGTTGTGCCGAGGGTGAAGGCGAGCTTGGAGGCGTCATAGACAAAGTGCTGGTTATCATTGGAGGGATCGCACTTGGCGAGGGAGACGGCGGGAGAACCCGATTGGGGGTCCTTGGCCGGGCCCGACTGGAGACAGAGAGTAGGGTCGGTGGTGAGGGCAATGGCCGAGGGGTAGACTGTCCAGCGCTGGGTGCGGTTGAGGGCGGGCGAGCACGACCACATGGCCGCGAGGTTGGCGGGGGCCGGTGGGGCGGCGGTGGGCGAGCACGGCTGGCCGGTGTAGTAAAGGGGCCCGTCGCGGAAGGAGATCGAGTAGGACGATGTGTTAGCATGATCGAGCTCGAAGAGAAGAATCTCATTCGCGCCCGGGCGCAAGAGGGGCGCGGGGACGTAAAAGGCGTGCTGAGGGCCCTTGGACTCCCAGTAGCGGCCGAGCAGAGCGCCATTGACCCACATGTAGCCCTTGTTCCAGCCAGCGGGAACAAGATAGGTGTCTGCACGGGCGGCGTCAGTGGACAGCTCGAGGGTTGCCTGGTAGAAGGCAGGAACGGTCGAGGCGGTAGACGGACTCAGGGGCGCAAAGGGCAGCTGGCTGATCTGAGAGCGGTCGAGAGGGATGCGCAGGGCGGTCCAATCGCCAATCAGAGCTGTTCCGTTGGCCGTCACCGACTCGGTGATGCCCTTTGGATCAAACATTTGACGACCATAGTTGAGATGGCCCATTCCCTCCACCAGCAAATGTATCTGCAGCGTTGTGCCGCTCTGGGGCACACCAAAGGTCAGCGAATTACCAGTGGGGCGAAAGAGGGTGCCCTCAAGAACGCCGTTAATATAGACACGAGCGTAGTCGTGAAGCTCATTAAGCGCGAGCGTGAGGGTGCCGGCGGGGCAGTCTTCAAGCGTGTGCTTGTACAGCATGAGCCCGTGCGGCTGGTCAAACATCTCCATGGGCTGGGGGCTGGGCAGGCCGGTGATGGGCGGCGGAAAGGCAACGGGCAGGGCGTCGTCAAGGGTCACGTACGAGTGGAAGGTGACGGACGGATGTGCAACGGCAATGGGCGAAGGGTCTTCGGCGGGAAAGGCCGGCGATGGAAACCACTTTGCGAGGGTGTTGCGCACCGCCTCGTACTTGTCCTTGCCATCCGATCCATACCCGTGCGTGCCACCCTCGGCCAGCGGTGAATCGTAGTCGTAGCTGGTGATATCAGGCTGGAAGGAGGCCCCCCCGCCATTGGCACCCGCATAGAATTCAAAGTTGGTGCCGCCCAGTCCCATGTACAGCGCAAAGGACCCGTTGTGCTGCAGAACCGAGTCAATGCCATTGGCCAGACCTCCCGAGCTTGTGTTGGCCATCTGCTCGCCCCAATGCGTAAGCCAGCCTGAGTAGAACTCGCTCACTTGGAAGAAGAAAAGAACCAAGACAACGGTTAGACGTATGCAAACATAATAACATAATAAAATAAAATTATAATAATAATTATTATTATTATTATTAGTATTAGTAATAATAATAATAATAATAATAATAATAATGATAATAATAATAATAATAATGATAATAATAATAATAATGATAATAATAATAATAATAATAATAATAATAATAATAATAATAATAATAATAATAAAATAATAAAATAATAATAATGATAAGAATGGTTATCGTTTTAAAAGGTCTACCAAAATTAGGACTCTTTCCGGGAACATTGAACTGCTTTTGAGCATTAAAAGAGACCATAGGATCTGATCCAGGACCAAAATCACCAACAGTGTAGACGGCGTCGCCCTTGAGCGAGCCATGGAGCATGTAGTTAGCGTTGCCGCCGTCGGTTGTGTACAGGACGACGTTGGGGCCGAGATGTTTGCGGGCCACCGAGACCAGATGCTCCATGTACTTCTTGTCGAGTGGGTTGCCGTCAACGTTGCCGTACGAGCCGAACTCGTTCTCAACCTGGACCATAGCAATGGGACCGCCATTCTCCACAAGAAGTGGTTTCAGCTTGGGCAGCAACACGGACCACCACTCGTCTACAAGCTCAATGTACGCCTCGTCGTAGGTGCGCAGTGTCACATTGTCCTTGATAAGAAACGCCGGAAAGCCTCCAAAGTCCCATTCGCCGCAGCCGTCTAAAGAAGGCAAACGTGAGTCAAGGGACAGCGCACAGCACAAGGCGCAGTGATGATGGCGTACAAGGGCCCGCACGAACAAGCACAAGAAGGCCCTCCTCCTGCGCCGTCCTGACAAAGTTCACAAGGTCACGGCCTCCCTCAAAGTCGACCTCGCCGCGCTGTTGGACGTGCCAGTTCCAAAATACGTACGTTTGAATGGTCTGCAGACACACACACACACACACACACAAACACACACGAAAGAGCACATTAGAGACCACCAATGCGCGCCAATTCATCGCGCGTTACGTTGAGTCCCATGGCACGGAGTCTACGCAGCCGGTCGCGCCAGAGAGACGGGTGAATGCGTGCGTAGTGGACACAGCCGGCGCGGAGAGTGATTTCGGCACCGTTGAGCACAAACGCGTCATGGTCTAGCACAAATGAGGGCGACGACGCAGCGCACGTTGCAAAGAATGCAGCAAGAGCAATGATCGCCGTTGAACGATGCATTCTTTAAAACGTGTGTGTGAGTGTGTGTGTGTGTGCGAGTATAATTTTTAAGTTGGTCGTAAGTCGAAAAGTATTCAGTCGATGATCTTTAAACAACAATCACTTTCGTTTCATTCGTTAAGATGGCTGATAATACGGACGAGTTCCTCTTTGTCAAGGTTGATGTGCCTCAATTGCAGCGAAGCCTGACGCTCCGTGTCCGACACACCGACTCGGTCGGGTCGCTGAAGGAAATGGTAAGCAATAAGAGAGAGAGAGAGAGAAAAAAAAAAAAAAAAAAAAAAAAGCGAAAATTCAAAATCGATTTTTCGACTTAGATTCTGAACAAGGAGGCGTGCTTTCGTGGAGCGCACCACCACCAATACGGAAGTAAGTTGGGGCGGGGACGTGCGCGGCCTTCTCCTTCTTGTTATCGTTCAGTCGAAGAAGAAAAATCGACTTTGGTTCATTTTGTCTCTTGTCACTGCGCGGAAGGAGCACGCCGCCCTGCCAGACCATTCTATGTCGCCCATGTCAACTATCCACGCCCTGTCCTTCGAGCATTCCTCTCCCAGTTTTTTTTTTTTTTTTCGCGTTGGAAGAGAGAGTGTGCAGCGTCACAACGGTTGTCCTTTTCGCGTTGGAAGAGAGAGTCATAATAATATAATTATTATGTGTGTGAGAGAGAGAATATGTGAGAGAAAGATTATGTATGTGTGTGATGACTCTCTCTTTTAACTGACCGTCGTCTCTTACTGTTACAGTTTTCGACGTTCGCATGGCGGCTGATCCTACCGTTGAAGGAAAGCCCGGGTGGCTGCATGACAGTGTGACCTTTGAATCGCTCAATGCAAAGCAACACGTAAAAAACACCATAACAGAAGCACTATTTTCCTATTATAATTGTTTTTGTTTTTGTTTTTTGTTCTTTAGTCGGTTTTTATGCTGAAGCGACGAGCGGAAAGCGTAGGTGGAACTCGTGTGGCCGACACGTTTGATCCCAGCGAAGGACCGCTGTTTGGAGCGCCGTTGGAGCGCGCAGCGACGCTCGGAAACCATCGTGGTCTGCCCATTCCCGTTGTATGCGAGAAGATTCTACAGAAAGCGTAACATTGATTCTCTCTGTATCACTTCGTTTTTCTCTCTCT
>CALSCP010001674.1:185590-195819 GCA_943704425.1 Ministeria vibrans ATCC 50519
AAAAAAAAAAAACTAAAGCTCTTTTGTGATTTACAGAAAGCAAAGCTCACTGGTGGACAGCGTACTTGTTGCGAACCGAGGGGAAATTGCATGCCGGGTGATCCGGTCGGCCAAGCGCCTGGGCATCCGCACGGTGGCGGTGTACAGCGACGCAGACGCAAACGCACTGCACGTTCGCCTTGCTGACGAGGCGTACAGCATTGGCCCGGCGCCGTCGCAGGACTCGTACCTTCGCATGGATCGCGTCATTGACGTTGCCAAGAAAGCAGGCGTCAAGGTCAGTCTGCTTGTGCTCTATTTCCACAAAAATACCACTGATGCAAAAAAAAAACGCGTTTTTTTTTTTCCTTTGTGTGTGTCTGGTAGGCCATCCACCCGGGCTACGGCTTTCTCTCGGAGAATGCTCTTTTTGCAGACGCTTGCGCGGCGGCAGGGATCAAGTTTATTGGACCTCCGGCATCGGCGATTCGCTCCATGGGCAGCAAGAGCGCCAGGTAACGGAGACGGTGTGTGTGTGTGTCTGTGTGTGTGTGTGTGTGTGTGTGTGTGTGCACAACCTCTCACTGACTGCGTTATCTTTTCTGTCTTTCTTGTGTGCACAACCCCTCGCTGACTGCGTTGTCTTTTCTGTCTTTCTCTTCAGTAAAACGATTATGAGCGACGCAAACGTACCCATCATTACGGGCTACCACGGTGAAGACCAGAGCACGGAGCGACTGCAGGATGAGGCGAAGAAGATTGGCTATCCGGTGCTGATCAAGGCGGTGCTGGGCGGAGGCGGCAAGGGCATGCGTGTGGTGGAGCGACCCGAGGATTTCACGACTATGCTTGCGGCGGCACGTCGCGAAGCTATGAAGTCGTTCAACGACGACGTCGTGCTCGTCGAGAAGTTTGTGGTGGAGCCACGGCACGTTGAAGTGCAGGTGTTTGCCGATGGGCACGACAATGCCCTGTACTTTTACGAGCGAGACTGTTCGGTACAGCGTCGCCACCAGAAGGTCATTGAGGAGGCGCCTGCTCCGGGAATCAGCGAGGCGACGCGCCAGAGCATTGGCGAGGCGGCTGTTCGTGCGGCGCGTGCCGTGGGCTACGAGGGCGCGGGCACAGTAGAGTTTATTATGGACGCGCAGGAGAAGTTCTTCTTTATGGAGATGAACACGCGTCTGCAAGTGGAGCATCCCGTCACGGAAATGATCACGGGTCTTGACCTGGTGGAGCTGCAGTTGCGTGTGGCGAGTGGACAGGCACTGCCCATGACACAGGAGCAAGTGCCGCTCAAGGGTCATAGTTTCGAGGCACGTATCTACGCTGAGAACCCAGCGCGTGGTTTTTTGCCCGGCTCGGGCCCTCTGCTGCGCCTGCGTCCGCCCACCGAGGTTGATGGTGAGGTGCGCGTTGAGACTGGCGTGCGCGAGGGTGACGTCGTTTCCGTTCACTACGATCCTATGATTGCCAAGCTGGTGGTGTGGGCTGACACGCGTGAGGCTGCGCTGCGTCGTCTCGTGCGCTGTCTGCGCGAGTACCAGATTGCCGGCCTTGCTACCAACATCCCCTTTCTGACCGACATTGCTACCCATCCGGCGTTTGAAGCGGGCCAGGTCAACACAGCCTTTATCGAGACACACCACGACGCCCTCTTTGCCGGCGAGGCCCAGACCAGCCAGGCTCTGTCGCTCCAGTCCGTGCCTTCGGCCCACCTTGCCCTCACCGCAGTCGCCCTGGTCCTGCGCGACCATGCCAACCTCAACACCCATACCAACAGCAACAGTACTGGCACGGTGTGGTCCAAGGCGGCCGGTCTGCGTCTCAACCACACACACACTGTCACCGTCCCGTTCCTGCCAGTTGAAGAGAGCACCGACGAGAGCGGCAGCAGCGCCTCACCTTCTCCCGACGTCTTCCAAGTCGTCTCTTCCGGCGCCAGCCCCTCTTCCTTTGCCGTCTCCCGCTCCTCAGACGGCTCACACGTCTCTGTTGCCAATGCGCGTCTCCTCAACGGCGGTGAGTCCATCGAGGCGCATGTGGATGGTGCCTTTATCAGCCTTGATCTCACTCAGAATGGCGGTCAGGTTACGACATACAACAAATCATTTGGACAGGTCAGAGAACAAAGAGAATGAGAGAGTTTGAGAGAGTTTGAGAGAGTTTGAGAGAGAGTTTGAGAGAGAGAGAAAGAAACAAAGTGATAGTGAGGGAGAAAGAAACAAAGTGATAGTGAGAGAGAAAGAAACAAAGTGATAGAGAGAAAGTGTGTGCGTGTGTGAAAAGTGTGTGAGGAAACGAGAAACTGAAATTGAGACGTTAGGGATCAGTCAAGTTTCCAACCCCCAAGTGGATGAAGGAGGCAGCAGGTGGTGGAGACGGAGACTCAGTTACTGCGCCTATGACGGGAAAGATTATCAAAGTACGGTGATAGAGAGAGAGAGAGAGAGAGAGAGAGAGAGAGAGAGAGAGAGAGAGAGAGAGAGAGAGAGAGAGAGAGAGAGAGAGAGAGAGAGAGAGAGTTTAGAGAGAGAGAGAGAGACTGTGCATTGCGTGTGAAGAATGTGTGTTGATTGTGATTGTAGATCAATGCTGAAGCCGGTGCGGAAGTGAAGAAGGGAGAGCCGTTGGTTGTTATGGAAGCAATGAAAATGGAGGTAAGAAAGTCGCACATGTGTACACTCTAGAACTGACTCTCTGTCTCTCGACCTCGCTGTTCTTTCCTAGCATGTTCTGCGCGCTCCGTTTTCGGGACGAATCTCCAAGATTATGTACAAGGAGGGCGATCAGGTGAACGAAAGGACACTGTTGGTTGCATTTGAGTCGGACGAGGCGGAGGAAGACTCCAAATAAACTGAAACACGCACGACAGACACACGAATAATTATTGTTAATATTCCTCGTTTTGATTTCAGTTTATTATTTTCATTTTCATTCTCTTTGTGTGTGTGTGTGTGTTGGTTTCGCTCTCTCTGCCCTTATTTTAACGAAGTACATCGACAATGCGACGGGCAATGTTGTGGACAAAGTCCATTGCAGCCATCGCATGGGCGCGCTTGAGGTCCCGCAGACGCGCCACAGCATCCACAAGCGACGAGCGGGCACCGGCGCGCAGTCGCTCGCGCTCGTCGTGGCTCAGCGACCGCTGAAGAGGCGCAATACTACTGGTGCTATTGCTGATGCTGCTCGACGGATTCGCGCTGCTGGCAAGTTGAGGTTCGGCTGAGAGAAAGTATTCCAGATGGCGCCACAAAAGAAACAATGTGTTCTCAATGCAGACTGCAACAAACCACAAAATATAAAAGTGAGCACACAAGTCGCACTGTTGCCTCTCTCTTCTATTGTGCAACGTACAGAGAATAGCAGACACATCTGCACGCACCCGCTCCACCTTGCGCTGCAGCTGCGCCACCGCCGCATCGAGCAGCTGTGACGGCGACCGCATGTCACTGTCCGTCTGTCCGTCTGCACCCACAATCTAAAGCACACACACACAAAAAAAAAAAGAAAAAAGAAAAAAAAAAGCACAAATACACACATTTAGATTCTATAGCTACGACATGGTGTAATCTCTCAATTGCTTACCTCTCTGAGCTCCTCAATTGTGCAGTTGTCCACATGCGAAAGCTTATCCTGACTCTGTTCTCCGTTGCGCATGGCAAGTGTTAGCTCAACAACCAGATCACGCAGGAACTGAGCTAGCGACGTGAGGCCCGGCGGAGGACCATGTACAATGCCCGTGTCCGAGTGGGCCACCTTGGCACTGCTGCTGCTGTTGCTTGCAGCTGCTCCCCCCGCATGTACCGAGTCACTGTCGAGCGTCGCAGAGAAAAGCACGCGCCATTGCAGAGGCGAGTCAAGCGAACTAACGTCGCGCGCGTCGCTAAGCACCAGTGTGCGCGCATACGCCACCAGGTTCGCACTGACGCGGCGCACGAGCGGACGCAACTCGAGAGCGAGCCGCGTTGGCAGGCGCGTCTTCCAACGCGACGCATCGCAAAAGCGAGGAATCAGCAGCAGCATGCGCCGGCGCGTCCGCGTCTCTCCCGGCGCACGCCCACTCCCACTCGCTCCAACTCCACCCTCGCCACCAACAACCCCGTTGGATGCGTCCTTCTTCTTGTGGCCACTGCCTCGCATCGATGCAAGACGCAGAAGAAGTGCCGTGCACGCTTCAAGTTCTTCAAGGACGGACGCACTGAGCCATCGGTGAGAGTCGCTGAGAATGGACGAAACGAGATCGGCATGGGCGGCAACAAAGGCCGCGCCGACACGCGCCGCGTCAACGTGACGAGCGCCCAACGACGACAGCATGGTCGTGACAAGACGCAGGACAGGTGTCACAACGGCACGGTGGCGACCCGAAGGAGTCGGTGCAAACGAGGTCTCGTCACTGCCGAGCATTCCACCGCCAAGCAGAGCGCCACTGTGCTGCTGCCGCGCGTGCTGCGAGTCGGTCGCCAGCACTGCAGCTGCCGCAGCCACCGCGGCCATCTCGTCTTCGTCAAAGACACTCTCCGTGTGGTCTGTCTCGGGCCGTGCGTCGAGGCACTGACTGTCGCTGAGTCGCTCGAAGAGACCCTCACTCAGAAGTGCCCGAGCGCCATCCACCGACTGCGCAATGCGCATGAGCAGTGCCGTGCGCGATTCGTGCAGCCACAGCGACGCGAGCGATGCGTCCTCGCCCGTAGACACGGCTCGCAGCAGTGCCTCGTCGTCACGTCCACACTCGTCGACAAGCGACCGCAGATAACCACCGCTCGTGAGGAAGCGCAGCAGACGCACACGTTCACCGCCACCCCCAGCCACCGTGTCCACGGTCGCAATCATCGTGTCGAGTGCAGCGAGCGCCGACAATCGCACATCGCCATGCTGTGCACAGGCGTCGCGTGCGACCACTTCCAGCAAACGATGGTCGCCCGTGAACTGCAGTAGCGCACCCACCGAGTTGCTATCCTTCCCACTGCTTGCAATGAGCCGGTGGGCATTCAGGAGCGCCGCATAAAGGTTTCCGCGCATCTCACGCGATGCATCGTCGCGCAGGAGCGCCCCAAAGATCGATGCCATGATCACCTCGAGACGGTTCTGCGACGGGATTGCGGCAGGACCACTCTCGGTAATGACACGGCGCGCGTGCACGAGCAGAGCCGACGGCAGCGTGGCACAGAGACGACGCGCAAAGGCCATGTCGGTGTGGAGTGAGGCGGCGCGCGGCAGAATTTCCGCTTCCAGGTCGGCGCCCATGGTAAAGCGCGCACTGGGAGGCAGATAGGGTGTGCAGACGAGCACAGTGACGAGCACACAGCGACGCCAGGCGTCGAGCAGCATAAGACGCGCTGCAAGGTCACGCTCCACACCGTTGCTCGCAACCGCCCACGTAAACATGGCGCGTGTCTCGGCATCGCCAGCACCTACCGACTGCAGCATGGCGTGCAACTCGCGGATACCAAACACACGTGCACCCGTGCTCGGGTCACGCACAAGACACTGGTTAAGCTGGTCGCTTGTCACCTGTACCGACAATTCTGGAATCGACCCCACAGCCTGTCCCGATCCCAACTCAATGCCATCCAAGAGCTCCAGCATGAGCATGCGACGTTGTTCCATAAAGTGATGCTGATGCTGCTCTTGCATCATGTGGTTGTCGTAGTCGTCGTCAAGAAGCCCACCAGCGTCGTCGCCGGTGCCAGCTCCGCCTGCCATAACCGAGCCATCGTCATCGCCCGTCTCACGGTCGACGCCCCAGCCGTACATGAGACGCAACAGGCGACGGGTCCGCGTACACGACACTTGTACTGTGTCGACGGTGGAGCGCAGTTCGAGTGAGACGTTGCGCAAGAGCCACGCTTGTCCCACCGCGGCAGCGGGTATGGGCGACAGCGATTGTTGTTCTTGCAATTGTTGTTGCAGTTGCTGTTGCTGGTGCTGACGTTGTTGTTGACTGTCACGCATGCGTCGAAGATTGCGACGGAAGTAATCATCACTACGAAGTTCACGTGAGACACGCGACCCCACGACTCCGTCGCTTGAAAGACGACAGAGTAACTCGGCACATGCAGCATGTAAGTTGGGACACATGTCGGCAAAGCGACTCAGACGCATAAGGTCCATGACAGCACGCAGGCACGACTGTTGATTGCGCTTCAGGACATAATCATCATCGTCGTCGTCATCATCTGCGCCCGCTGCTGCTGCTGCTGCTGCTGCTGCCGATGATGACAAACCGGCAGACTCGAGAGAGCGACCAGCACGTGCTGAGCTCGACACCTCGACGTCAACGCCACCTGCCAAGGGACGCCGGCCAAGGCCCAAGAGGAGGTGAGCAAAGCCCAGAACACCGGGGAGGGGCGGCGAGTGCACCGAGGTCAGGAGAAGTGCCAGGATAGCCTGTCGCAAGTGGACGCTGATAATCTCTTCGGAGAGCGCACTGGTGACGTCGTCGGCCTTGCGCAAGTCATCGGCAATGTCGGCGGCCCCCATAAAGCCCACGGGCTCCGTGATGGGAACGGAAAGCTTGTCAACAAAGCCATTGACACAGTCGGCGACCAAGTCAGCCATGTCGATGGAGCGCGCAAGAAGTCGCTGCGCCGTGGGCGACACAGTCAGGCGGTGGAGCAGGCGCACTGCTCGGAGACAGATGAGCGAAGAGACATCACTGCCGACGAGAAGGGCAAGTGCGGGCGCCTGTTGCACGACAACGTCATCGAGCCGTGCGCACCGACGTGGACACTCCTGCTCGCGCAACACAGTGAGCTGTACCTCTTGGCGTGTCATGGCCATCTCGAGCACTGCCAGTCCATTGAGCAACGCAGACTTTTTGTGTTGGTGCGCCAGACCGTCGCAGACAGAACGGTAGCTGTCTTCGATGATACCCAGAATGCCGTAGAGCACACGCGAGTGAGCCAAGAGAGACTCCATTAGTTCGCGACCAGGCTGCACCGCGGGGTAGTCAGAGGACGATGCGAGGGACAAACCACCATCAATGTTCATGGCTGCCAGTCGACCTGACGATGCTCCAGCAGCGCCCCCGCGTTCCCCACCAGCGTGGCTTTGCCAAGGCGAGCCGGCTCCGGGTCTTGCGCCAAGCGGAGTGGTGTCAGGACGACGTGAGCCACCGGCAAAAAGACTCGTGTCCATGTTGTTGGTCTCGTTCATGTTGGATCCCTGTGCGGCGTTGTCGACACGCGACGACGGGGCCCGGCCAGCAGTGTCGTCGTGGCCGCCGGGAACGTGGTAGTGGAGGAAGCGGCGGAAAATGGCAAGCGTTTTGGAGGCAATGAGCCAGCGATCGGTGGGATTGCGATAGGCGCGCGCGTCGAGTTTCAAAAAGACGGTGTCGCGCAAGAAGGCAAAATAAGGAGCAAAGCCAGGGGCACGATGGGGCGCGCCAAGGTAGGCAGGTGGCGGCACGGAGGCCAGAAGAGCGTCCAAGAGATGGAGGAAGCCCAGAAGAACAGGATAGACTTCGTCGCAGGCCTCAACTTCGTCAATTTCATAGCGAATACCCGCAGTGAGGTTGGCGGCCATCAAGGGGTAGTCACCGTTGTCATAGTTATTATTATTATTATTATTATTGTTGTTGTTGTTGTTGTTGTTGTTGTTGTTGTTGTCGTTGATCACGCGAGTGGGCAGCGTCTGGAGCACCTGATGGGATTCGAGCTGAACCCAAAGAGCGTGAGCGTAGTCTGGGGTGATGGCAAAGGAGGCGAGGCAGTGGAGCACGGCACCCTTGAGTTCGGTGGGGACGGTGCAGGAGACGAGTGCAAAGAGCGCATTGGTGGTGTTCCAGTGGGGGTTGTCAAAGAGCACGGCGCGTTTGGTGTCGGACTGTTCGGCGATGGTACTGACGAGGGCAAGCATGGCACTAAGCCCTTGGACCTCGGCGGGCTCCATCACACGACCGCGGTTCGACTGGCTGTGAAAGTCGTTGCAATACTCATCGATGGCCGTGAAGAAGTGGTCGAAGGAGACTCGCTGGCGATTGCCATGCGAGACGGTCGCATTTTCAAGCATAAACTCAAAGATGTACTCGGCCGACTCAGGGATGGCGGCAAGGGCGGCGAGTGCCTTGAGGTACGGGATGAAAATGCCCGGTGAGCAATCGGACGCAAATCGAATGAAGCGGTGATCGCCGATTTTGAAGAAGCGCTCCACAAGAGTCGGGCGGTCGCGGTGGAGAGCAGCGATGAGCAAGAGGAGCTGGGAGAAGACGGCATTGTTAGCTTGCTCCTGCTCACGACGCTGCTGCTCCTGCTCCTGCTGCTCCTGTTGTTGCTGCTGCTGTTGTTGCATCATCATCATCATCATGGTGGGGCGAGCGTCGGGGAAGTCCTGGTACTCGAGGACAGCTCTCTCATCTTCCTCCTCTTGCGCCTTGAGACGCTTTGTAAAGTTGGGCGCCTTGAACAGGCATGTCATAACGAGATCGTGGATGTTGCCAGCAAGAAAATGGGCCATGTCGGACGAGGGCTGGAGCAAGGGAGAGGCGAGGACTGTGCCGGCGAGATAAACGAAAGCGCCGTTATAGGCGCCCTCGTTAAGGAGTTTCTCGGCACTCTCAGACTCCTCGGGAGAGCTATTGGTGAGCTGTTGAAGGAAGAGACCGTAGACAAAGAGAACACATGCGCGCACCTGCTGGTCTGCCCACTCGACGGCCTGAGCATTGGCATTGACCAAGTCGAGCATGGTGCTTTCCTCGCGGAAGAGATCGTCGTCGGCGAGGTGGTGGTGGCGGCGGTCGTCGTCGTCGTCGTCGTCGTCCTCTTTCATGGCAAAATCAAGCGACGAGTCGCTTGAGCGCCACTCGAGAGCACACATCACGGCCATGAGAAGCACCACAGTGACCTGTTCGTCATTGCGCGCAGCAATGGCTGTAAGCGAGCGCGACTCTGCGTCGGATGCAGACGAAGAAGAGGCGGCTGCAGTAGCCGCGGCCGCGGCCGCCGCTGCTGCGGCTGCAGTAGTACCATTGATACCACTGGTGTTGAGGCCGAGACGCTGCTGTTGCTGTTGCTGTTGCTGTTGAAGGAGTTCGGAGGAGACGGGGCGAGCGCTGGCGGAGCGCAAGGCAGCAATGAGACTGTAGACGTCGGTGCGACTCATGTGCGAGTGGAAAGCAGTGTAGTAGAGGCACTGAGCGAGCACAAGGCGTTCCATGCCGTAGGCTTCGACGTCATCGACATGACCTGCCTTGGCAGCTTCCACCTGGCGTTTCGCCATGAGGTCGAGGAGACCGTCGGCGCGACCCATGTCGCCTGTGATTTTTGCCGTTTGGCCATCACCCAAGAGCTTGTCGACAAAGGCGTCGATGACGGCACCAAGGTCGCCGTCGTCGAAGAAGGCGTCTTCGTCGCTGAGCGGCGCACCCGACGTCGCACTGTTGCTGGAGGCAAAGCACCCTTTGTGCATGGTCAGCTTGAGGAGGGCACGCAGACGGAAGAGGCGTTCCGAGTGGTACATGTCAATGGCACATGCAACGGCCGCCGTGTTGGGGTCGCGCCCCAGCCGCTGCGCCTCCGTCTGGCCGTCGCGGAGCACGCGAGCCGCTTCAAGCTCGTTCAAATGGAAACGATCGCTGAGCGCCAGACTCTGCTTGACGTACTCGGGCGACAGCTCGTACGTCCGCTCGCTGTCCTCGTCCAGCGCCACCCGGCCGCTCTCGAGCGCCCTGCGGTCCGCTGCACTCGGAGACTTTTCCGTTGGCAGAATCGACAGCAAATACGTTTTGTGTTTCATCAAGATCGCCTCCAGAGCATGCGCCGCCGCCGGGCCCCGTTGGTTGTTCAGTACATCGTCAACGTCATGGAACAACGTCCGGAACAATGCCATTGCCTATTTGTGTTTCAAACGTTTCAAACGTTTTTTTTTTCGAAAAAAAAGAGACGAGAGAGAGAGGAAAAAAAAATTAATAAGAAGAAGAATAATCGTCAGTCTCATCAAAATGGTCAAAAGATCAGCAACGAATCACATTCTCTTCCTCTTTATGGTCCATCTTTTGTACGAGTCGGCCAGCGGCTACACGCTGCTGGAGGCAGTTGCAACCGAATCGATTGCTCTCGATGTAAGCAGCAGAGGCACTGCGACGTGCACTAGGATCATTCACGTGCGGCCTCCATCGGGCCCGGCGCACGCCGCACTGGCCCTGGCCCATCCGTGGCCCTTGGCCCCTTCCCATTCTGATGCGCCTGTTGCTGTGTCTTGCCATTGTTGGCATGTGGCAATTTTTTTTTTTTTTTTTTTTTTTTTTT
>CALSCP010001674.1:195829-225538 GCA_943704425.1 Ministeria vibrans ATCC 50519
CCAGGGCGCGATGAATACGGACGAGGCTGAGGGTTGCCCTCGTTTTTCTTTTGTGAGCGGCGCAAGCGTAGCGTCGGGCACGCGTATGGGATGTGTGAGTGCAGCGAATTGTACTGACTGTGGTTGGTGTCTGACTATGTTGCAGGCTGAGTCTGTAAGAAGCAGCATTGCGGAACTTGATCGGTTCGGCAAAGTGGTCAAGTTGAAGGTAAAGCGAGACGAGAAGAACAACAAGACGAGTGTGAGCGGGTGGAGGATGAGTGTGTGGGGTGGGTTGAATGAATGAGATGTCGAGAAGCGAGGGAGAGAGAGAGATAGAGAGAGGGGGAGAGGAGTTTTGCATTAAATATTAACATGTCTTGTCTTTTCTCTTCTCTTGTAGGCATTCTCTCCCTTCAAATCCGGCGCAGACGCGTTGGAAAACATGAACAGTATTTCCGAGGTAAGGTGGTTCATGGAGAGGGCGAAAGAGGAAGAGCGAATAAGATTCAACGTGTTACGTGTGGTGTGTAGGGACTGGTGCACGACAGATTGAAGACGTTTCTGACGGCGAACCTCAAGGCTGGTGCGCGTCTGGGAGTTGCCGAGTCCAAGATTGGCCAGGCCATTCAGGGTAAGATGACCCAGGCTTTTTGTTATTTTTCTTTGGTTGTTGACACGCTTCTTCTACGCACAGAGTTGACTGGTATCAAGTGTGAGACTGGCGAGATGATCAACGAGCTGCTGCGTGGCGCTCGCATGCACGTGGAGAAGATGATCAAGTCACTGCGAAGCGGAGACGTGGACAAGGCACAGTTGGGTTTGGGGCACCACTACTCGCGTGCCAAGGTCAAGTTCAACGTGAACCGTGTCGACAACATGATTATCCAGGCTATTGCCATTCTCGACCAGCTCGACAAGGACGTCAACACATTTGCCATGCGCATCCGGTAAGTTGTGTGAGTGAGTGAGCCAGTGAGTCGTTGTTAGTTTGTCAAGTCGGATTGTGTGTTGTTTATATTTTATATGTATATATTTTTATGTATATATATATATATACGTGTGTGTGTGTATATATGTACATGTTTAGACGTGTGTTTGTGTGTTTGTGTGGGGTTTGGACTCATTGAATGACATTGTTGTTTTCATAGTGAGTGGTACGGGTACCACTTCCCGGAACTGGTCAAGGTGGTGAGCGACAACTTGCTGTACGCCAAGACGGTGAAGCTGATTCGGTCGCGCGCGTCGCTCAACGAGGACAGTCTGGCGGGTCTGGAGGAGCTGCTGATGGACAGCGCAAAGGCACAGCAGGTCATTGACCTGAGCAAGAGCTCAATGGGAATGGACATTAGCGAGATTGATCTCATTAACATTATGAGCTTTGCCGATCGTGTCGTCTCTCTCTCCGAGTACCGTCTCAACCTTCACGAGTACCTCAAGGCTCGAATGGGCTCAGTCGCGCCCAACCTCAGTGTTCTTGTCGGCGAACAAGTAAGAGAAAGAAAAAGAGAGAGTGAGAGATAGAGAAAAAAAAGAGAGAAAGAGAGAGAGAGAGAGAGAGTTGATGTATTTATATATTTTGTAATTTTTATACTTATGCACGTGTGTGTGACTAACCGTGTTTCTGCCTACGTAGGTTGGAGCCCGCCTCATCTCGCACGCCGGCTCCCTCACCAACCTGGCCAAGTACCCTGCGTCCACCGTGCAGATCCTGGGTGCTGAGAAGGCTCTCTTTCGTGCTCTCAAGACCCGCGGAAATACCCCCAAATATGGTATCGACCATAATGACGTTCTCATAAGATTAAAAAATGCTTTTTTTTAGGACTGATTTTCAACTCGACCTTTATTGGACGTGCGGCTGCCAAGAACAAGGGCCGCATCAGTCGATACCTGGCCAACAAGTGCTCTATTGCGTCGCGCATTGACTGTTTCTCTGATCTCCCATCCACAATCTTTGGCTCAAAGCTGCGCGAGCAGGTAACAATGTTGTCGTATTTTTACTGACTGGTATTCGATTCGATTGGCATTGATCTCTTTTTTCTTTTCTTTTCTCTCTCCATCACTTCCTTTCTCTCTCTCTCTATCACTTTGTGTGTCTCTCTATCACTTTGTTTCTCTCTCTCTCTCTCTCTCTCTCTCTCTCTCTCTCTCTCTCTCTCTCTCTCTCTCTCTCTCTCTCTCTCTCTCTCTCTCTCTCTCTCCCACTCACTCACTCACTCCAGTCAGTCAGTCAGTCTCTCACAGTTTTCTATTCTATAGCAACAGAGGTCCCATTTCTTTGAGAACACGATCTGCCAACTGACGGATCTCAACGTCTTCGCTCGAGAGCAGTGCTTTGACCAGTGGCGACAAATTCCGACTGCGCGTTTTCAGCTCATTGCGCGTCGAATCCACTATGGCCAAAAAAGAATAATAAGAACACATTGCTTTTGTGATGTGTGGAAGCGTTTGTATTACCCCTGATGAGCTGTTGTAAGGACCAAAGCGCAATGTGTTGGAGGCCAATGTCATGTGAGCCCAAAAAGCGCTCAAGGAACTCCACCAAAGGCGGGTTGGCCTTGAGAAGCACAGCATGGTTTTCCTCTGCAAAATAGAGAGAGAATAAGTGTGTGAGTCGGTGTGTGAGCAAGTGAGTTGGTGAGAGCGCGTAGAGCCAGTAAGTGAATGAGTGTGTATGTGTATGAGTGAGTCAATCAGTGTATGAGTGAGTGCAGTGTCGTGTGTTTACGGTTTGTGGCAAGATTTCCAAGAGCGCCCGCACTGTTGCACTGGACCTCCGGATTAGGGCAGTCAGTGAGACGCAAAAGCACATCGACAACACGACCGCCTTCAAGGGTCGCCATTTCATGCTTGACTTCATCATTGAGCGCAATCACAGCAAGAGCCGCCGTCGCCTCGGCCAGTGCTGCGTGTGTGCTCCCCGGTCGCGCCGCCAGTCGCACCAGTCTCCCAATCCCACCCGCTTTCATAATCGCGATCTTGTTTTGTTCTGCCGCCGCGAGGTTTCTCAATGTGCCCTGTAAAACAAAAGAGGGGGAATAGGAAGTGTGTGAGAAAGTTGTACAAGAGATAAAAAGGTAATTGACAGAAAGAAAGTAAAAAATTGTGATTGTGACGTTTAGCCTGAAATGAGACACAGCGCGTCTCATAAAGAATGATCAAAATAATACTGTGTCAAGTAGAGAAAAAGAGCACGTGTGCACACCAACAGTCACTTACAGCAGCATGACAGCGCACTTCCTCTGTCTCATTGTCCAAAAGATCACACAGCAAAGGCAGGAACCCCTCCGTGACAATTCGAATCTCATTGTCCTTGTGGATTGAGATATTGCGCAGCGCAGCAACTGCCGCCACAAGCACATCCCTGTCGTGTGTGTTGAGCAGCGGCTGAAGAGCCTTGAGCCCGTCAAACTCAACAATCCGAACCTAAAGCGTCATGAGCGAAGAGTGTTAGAGGTGTACGCAAGTCCCCAAAGAAACACAACACAATCCATAGAATAACAAAACACGAGCATAGAGAGAAAGAAGGACAACTCACACACACGCACACACACACACAAGACCCCCTCCGCTCCCTCTCTCTCTCTCTCTATCATTTTGTTTCTTTGTTTCTTTCTCCCTCCCTCCTTCCTCTCCCTCACCTGATTGGCATCATCACTGGCGAGGTTGCGCAGAGCCAGACAAGCCTGACACTGCACCTTGGACGACGGCGAAGCAGTCAACCGCATCAACCACGCAAGCACCTCTCCGTCATCGTGCTGCACAATCCGCCGTCGATTATCTGGATCAACCTATCATTGCAACAACAAATCAGTGACTTGAGTTTCTTCTCTTCTCTCTTGTCCACTGTCAGACTATAGTCTTACTGCCAGATTTGAAAGTGCTGCAGTGCAATAGTACTGTACGTCCGCATCCTACACGCCACAAAACACCACAAGTCAACTATGAGCTGTGTGTGTATGCATGTGTGAGTGAGGGTACCTTTGACCCAAGATAGTTGATGAAGAGTGGAATGGCTCCCGCTGAGACCAGCTGCTGTCGGTTCTGCTCAATGTGTGTCAGATTGAGAAGTGCTCCTGTGGCATTGCGCTGCACACGGAGATCTTTACTGCCCGCAAGACGGATCAGCGGAAGCAAAGCACCCGCCTAAAACACACACCAATAAATGGTCAATAAATTTTACTCGCATCTCTACTCGTCTATTCCTCTACCATTCAATCACGCTCTCCTCTCTCCCTCTCCCTCTCTCTCTGTCTCTCTCTCTCTTTGTTTCTCTCCGTATGGTACCTGAGCAATGCGAACTTTGTTGCCATCGTCGGTGGCAAGATTTGTGATGCAACCGCAGGCGTTGCATTGGACTTCTGTGTTGGTTGAGAGGAGGAGTTGCACGAGAGGCGTGAGCGCTCCCATCTCCACAATGGGAATCTTGTTGGCCTCGCACGTTGCGAGGTTTCCCAGCGCCGCACTTGCTGCCCGCTGTACTTCGGTGTCTCGAGAGAGTGCAAGCGTAATGATTGGTTCCAGTGTCTGTGTGTCAATGTGTTCGCCGTTGGCAACCGCCTTCTCCGTCACCTCAGCAAACGTCAGTGCGGCCGATCGTTGCAGATCAACGTTGTCCGAGTACGACAGCGTCGAAAGCGCACGCAACGGTTCCCCTTCAAAGAAACTCGTCGTGTCTGAAAAATAAGACGAACACACAAAATGAGATTCTGTTTTCTGCTTTTTTTTTTCGCTTATTGTCATTAGGGAAAGAAAAAAAAGGTCACCCACACATCAAAGACGACACTGTTAGGTGCAGATTTGCCCTAGGAGGACTCTTAGAGCATCCCTGCTGCCATGGACGGCACCGCGGCGGGCGTGGGGGCGCTGTGATGGCGACGCAGCGGAGACACATAAAAAAGGCCGACAACGAAAAAGAGCAAGGCAAAAAGAAGGCCAAGGAGGCGCGGAGAGACGCAGGGAGCGGGCTCCGGGGAACGCCGGGGGCTGGCGGCAACCCCGCGTGGCCTTAAATGGACTCGGCAGTCGGGAGGGAAAAGGAGAAGAGGTTTTTTTTTTCTTTTTTTTCCAGTTTCGACAATGGGTCACACTCAACGGAAGTGCGTCCACGCACAAGCCCAGGGCGCGGGGAGGCGGAGGAGGGGTTACCTCTGGAGTGCTCGAGGTAGCGCAGCAGGCTGGTGACGGCCTCGCGCTCGTCATCGAGCAGTAAAGGCTCATACAGGTCGTTGCGCTGCGATCGTCTGCAGCAGCTCGAGCAGATCCCCATGGCGCAAGGTGGGAGTATCCGAGACTAGGCAGGCGTGCAGTGCCCGGCCAAGAGAAGGAGTCGGGCGGGGAGAGTAATTGATCTGAGTTGCTGAGAGTGAATGAGTCATGAGTGATTGTCGAGTATTCATTCATTCTGTGGTTTCAGTCTGAAGTTGAGTATAACCACTTTGTGGCCGCTCTTACTTCTTAAAGGGAAAGTTTCGGTAGGTTGACTGTTTAAGGGTGAAGCAATACATGGGAGGAGTGTTTGGGTTTCAATTGACTTTCTCATCGGCTGGTGGCCCAGGTGATGGTTGCCTTGTTGGTGTTCTCGTTGAATGAGACGTGTGTGCCCGACGCAAAGGAGCGCTCCCACACGTGTCCCTTGTGCGTGGCGGGTCCTGTGGGCTCGCCCAGGGGACGCGAGAAGTCGTCGGACCATCCGTCACAGCCGCAGAAGACTCTGCGTTGCATTGTGAGGAGAAAGCGTGCAAGATCCGTCTGCGAGCAAAGACTCGCAAGGTCTTTTGGGTCACGATCCGAATGCGAATCCGCCCAATTGAAAAACACATAGTCAACAGAAAGCTCCGCCAGAAACCCATCAACCCTCTTCTGAAGTTGCTCAATCGTGTCTTGACGCGCCAACTTGCCGACAATCACCCGCATGTTGCTCACATTCGCATTCGGGTTCATCACAAAGCCCCCTTGTGAACGGAACACCTCAAAAGAGTTGTTGCACATCTGGTCTTTGCCTGCGTTCCATGCGGCGGCAACGGCTTCAGACACGGGAGCACACGAGTCGCTCCACGGATGTTTACGCACCGTCATAAACTCACACACTTGCCACAGTTCCGTCGTGTCGTTTTTCCACGCTTTGATGTTAGCCTTGTCCAGGTAGATGCCATCCACGACCCCGGTTGCGATGAGGCTGTGCAGTCCGGCCGTATAGCGCGCAATTGCGTCGGGCTGGTCAAGCGAGAAGACGGGAACGCCCGTCATCCCATTGTCATTGACAAGACCCACTACGCCGCCAGAGATGTTGCGAAGACACTCGTCGTTTCGTGCAAACGCAGCATACAGCTCCTGGAAGCGCCAGAGGTACATTGAGTTCTGGTAGTAGCCAGTGGCCACTTTGGCGTTTGCCGCTTTGACGCGCCGCAACGTCTCCACGATATATCGACTGCCGTCGCACGAAGGCACACAGGGCACGCCGCGGGTGTTGTTCTGCAGACACGCGTCCCAGCAGGGCCCCTCCCACTTCTCAATGACAACAACGCGCTGCTTTGCCAACATTGCAATGTTTGTGTCCGGACGCGTTTGATTGAGACCGCCGAAATACGCCACGGGAAGCGTGGCGAGTGACGTGTCGGGCGCGGTCAGTCCCAGGCAGCAGGGAGAAGCAGTAGCCGCGAGAAGAGTGAGCAATAGAGCAAACATGAACAAAATGGTTTACTTCTTCCTTTCTCCCAATTCTTCCAACAATTTCACACTCAAAAACAACGCTCGAGGCACGTGAAAACACCCTGGAAAGTGAAAGAGTTCAAAGGAAAGATCAAAAGGCTTAAAAATAATAATAACTAATATTCATTGTTTACCTTTGTAGGGTCCACCTTTGAACCTCTGATTGACAGTTCCGTCGCGAGTCAAATAGCCAAACCACTCTCCACCGCCCAAACCAGACGCAACGTCAGACTCATCAGTGTCGTTTCCAGTCGAAACCGGTTTGCTTACGGTCCCTTTGGGGTCAGGGAAGTGGCGCATAGTGTACTCGGACACCTACAGACGACATTGTTTAGTCAGGGTTGGAATGAACGAAATGAGTATTGACCAAGTTAAGGAATGTCATTAGAGATCGTATTAAAAATGAGGGTTAAGGTTGGAGTTGTCAATAAAGCCACCAATGTTACTTAATATAGGTTTCGAGGATGGTTAGGGTTAGGGTTGGGGTTAGGGTTAGGGTGGTACCATTTCAAATTTGCTCCACCAGTGACGCAACTGCTCGTCATCCTCGCTCGCCCGACAACACATCAGAGTCGCAACCATTCCTTCACAATGTGCCCACCACAACTTTTGTGACCACTCCAGAAAAATCGAACTTTTTCCGGAACTGTCCAAGAAGGAAAAAATTCCGCCAAACTTTTTGTCCCAACCCTAAAAGGTTTGGATTCTAATAAGAGAGAGAGCGCGCGCGACAAAGCTCAAAAAGAAGGGAACAAATATACCGCTTCAAAAGACCATTTGCACAGCTCCATTGCTCGCTTTGCGAGTGCGAGATCATTTTGAGAGTGAGCATAGTCAAGAAGGAACCAGCTGGCCTCAATGGAATGGCCCGGGTTGTGATGGCGGCCACTGCTGCTGTCCATGCGGCGCCCTAGGGAAGGGAGGGGGGGTGCACATGCGAGTTGTCATTAGTTGTCATTACGAACAAGATTATCAATTAGGGTTAGAGTTCGGATCAGGGTTAAGTTTCCTTTCAATTTTTGGCATACCGTCTCCATCGAGTGTCTCAAGCACCAGTTGGAGATCGTCTTGCGCGTGCAACAGAATTTCGTCCACACACGCTTTGGCCTCTGTTGCGTAAACTGGCTCGTTCGCTGCAATTTGCAGTTCCATAATCAAATTCTACATGGAGAGAACGAGACAACAGCAACACAAACACGCGGGTTAAATTTTAAAAGATTCATAGAGATGCAGTGGAATCCAATGTCGAGGGGTACCAGCATAATCATTGGGACTCCCAATGGCATTGTTTTTGCACCAAAGCTTTCTTTCGCAAAGGGCATTCCGTCTTTGGCCCATCCGCAAATGCGACGAAACATTACATGTGCGCGAGCCATGTACGCGGCTGAGTCGTCAGGAGCACTCTGCGCGACGCACCGCGAGTACTCACTCATCGCAATCACATAGAAGCACTCACTGAAAAGTCTACAGACAACTCATTACAATCATGAAACAAATGTTGTGCGCCGTACTTTCGCTGAAGAGATCCCGGAGAGCCATCTTCATTGACGGAAAAGTAGGCGCGTCCAGAGTCGCTGCAGACGCAGTACTTGACCAGAAAGTCTTCAATAATGCGTCGGATTGATAAATACGATTGTGCTGATCTCACAATTGGACTGGGTTTTACCTGCGCCCAGTTTCGCCGCATCCAGCATTGCTGGCGTTCGGAATCGCTCGACATCATTGTACAGCTTGGAGATCATCCACACCTGGCGGCCCTGGAGCCACACGTGCTTGGTGCGGTCGAAGACGGACCCATCGCGATCAAGATTGTTGTAGTAGCCGCCGTGCGTCGTGTCCAGCGAATGGCGCATCCAAAACCCAACGACATCGTCCAGGTTGGCTGAAAGCTCCTTGATCCACCTTTCACGCTTGTCAATACTCACCATGGAAGAATATTTGTGTGTCATGGAAAGAAGAACGAGAAAAGCAAAAATGCCAAGTTCACTCTCTGAGGATCAATCAAACAAAAGATCATCATCTGATCATCATTTTAATCAACTTCTTTTCTCTCTTTCGTTTTTGATATGACCTATTGTCGTCCGTATGGTCGGCTAGGGTCGTGTGCAGACGTACCCTCTCGCATGGACGGCGCTGGCGCTGTTGGTCTCTCCTCGACGCAAAAAACGCGCTTGGAGAGCATCCTCACGTCGCCCTACACCATCCACAGTTGCATGTCGTGCGTACCCTCCCTGGACACCACGTCGCCCATCGAAATCGTCAAGCTGGTCGCTCAGTTTCTGCGCGAGCAACTTCCCGTTCACGTCGCGCTCATTGGAGGCGCTGCCGCCTATGTAGCACGCACCGACATCGACACCGACCCGTCCGAAAAGGTACCTTCCTCCACTTTCCCTGCGGTGCACCCCTCGTTTGATCGCTCTCCATAAGTAATTGTGGGATGTTTCAAAAAAAAAAAAAAAAAAAAAAGGGTCAGAATATACTGTAAAAGAAAGGCAATGTGGGTGGTCAAGGAGGGGTTGGAGGGTGGTGATTCAGGTGCCAAGGGGGCGTAGGAGTCGACGCACTGCGCAAACAAACTCACACAAAGTTTGTAACGAAAAGAAAAAGAAAAAAAATCCTCAAACGAAAAAAAAATGCCGGTTTAAGCAATCTACGAGTGAGCAGCGGACGGTCATAGTCCCCTTTAAGCAGCGGTGGCCAAGGAGCCCCCGATGAAAGAGCATAAAGCTCAGCAGATTACGGTAAAAACGGAAGTGCAAACAAAAAAAAAAAAAAAAAAAAGGAAAGAGATGTAACTCCCAAGAAATTGGACGGGAGGCGGCAGGAGAGACAGCAGACATACCGGGCGGGTGAGGAGGTGCCAGTCTTCGGGCTCGGGGGCCTGTGCGTCGTCCTTGATCTTCTTGACGAGCTCCAGAGTGTACGCTTTGACGTACTGCGTTGTGAACGTCACACACACGCTCTTGATGAGCTGCGCCAGCTCTTCGCGAGTCTCGGCGTCGATGGGAGAAGACAGCAAGAAAGCCATGGTGTGTTTTTGAGGTGAATTTGAGTGGCTGATTATTTGAGTACTTTGACTCAATTGACTCAATTGACTCACCGCCTTGTGACTTGTGAGCTATGGAAAGGGTTAGTCGACGGCACAAGAGGCGGATCTGCGCAAGGAAGACCTCATTCTCTGCGTCCACACTCTTGCCGAGATCATATGCTCCCTGGGACGCAGAATGAATGACAATAATCGTTGGTGATCGTGCGCCAACCCAAATTCAACCCAGATTCCGTCATGTACGCCAACGGCCTTGAGTATAGTGTATACCCGTCTCCGCAGTCACTTTGTCGCACATCTCGCCCCACTGTGTGAAGTGAATGATCAAGCGCCTGGGAATGATCACACACCTGGATCTTAACTAACCGACAACAAGGTTAGCGTACTAATTGTGTATCCCTTGTCTATGCGCCTGTACTGAGTGAGTGTACTCCCAACAAGCGTTCGCGAATCGCGATGCCGATCATGTCCCAGTGCACTCAATACTTTCAAATAACGTGATAGAGAGAGAGAAGAAATAACTCAACTGATTGAGTTAATCGGATGTTAAAAAATAATAATAATAATAAATAATGGGAGGGATCACTATTATTTCGTATGGAACGCCTTTTTCGTCTATTTGAGTTACAGTCAGTCAGCCATTTAAGGTCCGCATCTTCTGTATAAGTTCATAAGAACGATAACCGGCTTTTGTGCACGACTCGATCAAAAATCGGTGTTTTGGGAATGTTTTGGTGTGCGATTTTTTTGCCTGTGAATGGGCTTTTGGGTGAAGAACGGAAGATTGATGAAACGCGAAACCCGGCAAATGGAAACATCAAAAATCCATATGAATTAATTCTGGTCACTCCCAAATATTATTCCTTGATTATTTTTATTTTTTCACTTCAATTTCATCTTTTGAAACAAAACAAAATCCCCAACTCCAACACACAATGGCCCCTCAATCGTACGATAAATTGTACCACCACGAAGAGCCGGATCCTCCGGCCTGTGAAGAACTGGAGGCAATCGAGCTGGATGACCTCACGTCAATGTCTGTTGTGGATGACTTTCCCACACCGCCCCAAACCGTCCACAGCAGCGTCACGGATCGTCCTATTCGTCTCTGGGTCGCTGGTACATTCTGCTGGATCGCCGAGGCATTCCAGTACGCTTTTGTTTTTTGAAACTGAAACTCACAAGCTGTGGGAATAAGCGCGCGCTCCTTTCTCATCCCAACTCAAAAAAAAAAACGCCTGTAGACTCAGCGCTCCCTTCGCCTTTGCCGCCTTCATGGTTGCAGATCTGTCTGGGATCCCTTCGGGTAACGTTGGTCTTTTCGCCGGCCTTCTTTCGGTGCGAATGCAAAGCAGAGAAACGACGACCCAAATTCGGCAACGTGTAACCTTCTCGTCGCTATAGGCATCCGTCTTTGCAGGAATCATCTTCTCCTCGTACGCCTGGGGCTGTCTCTCCGATCGTCTTGGCCTGAAAAACTGCATAATCTCGTGCATGGTGATCACATTGGTTTTGAACGTCGCCTTTGGATTCTGCAAGTAAGGAGGTCATCCCATTTTTCAAAACAACACTTCCTCACTTTCGTTGTCTCTCTTCTCCCTCGCACATTAATCAATGTCGCTTACAGAAACTATTGGGTTGCCGTCGGCATCCGCTTCATCTCGGGCCTGGGCTCTGGCAACCTGGCCATGACCAAAGCGCTCGTTGGACAACTGACGCCGCCTCCCCACCGCAACATGTCCATGGCCGTGCTCAACGGTGCCTACAGCCTTGGATCAATCCTTGGTCCTGTGTTTGGTGGACTTCTCGCGCGCGCCTGCCTGCAGTACCCGGGTACCTTTGGTGAAATTGCCCTTCTCCAAGAATTCCCCTACCTCCTCCCCCAAATCGCCAGTGCCACCGTGATCGGCATTGCCATGATACTCGTTGTGGCCCTGATGCCTTCAAAGAAGGCAGCCGATGCGCAGATGGCTGCCATGCGCGCACACCAAGACGCCATGTTCAACACCTGCAAAATGCAAGAGATCGACTCACGCGAAACAGCTCTTCTCGAATTGGAGGCTCTGCACGCACCCACATCTGCGATGATGCTTCTTCATGTCGAAGAAGACAGCGGTCACATCGAAGAGCTGTCTACAGAAGACAGCGACGCGCAACAGCTTCTTAACAAAGCCGGCGACAACACATCGGACTGCGCTCAAGTCGAACCCAAGCGAGCGTCTCGCTTCGCCTCACTGCGCTCCCTCCCACTCCTTCCGGCCATCGTCTACGCTCTCATGTCGTTTATGTACGTCATGATCGACGAGACACTGCCTCTCTACCTCTCAGCGCCTTTGGACTCGGGTGGTCTTAAAATGCGCCCTCAAACCATCGGAAGTGTCTACGGAATCATTGGTACACTCACCGCTCACCTTTAAAATCAATTCTGAAGCTTTGTGTGTGTGTGTGTGTGTGTTTTATGTATGTTTTAGGGGTTGGAAATCTCTTCACAGGTCTGATCCTGTTCACTTTTCTCGAACGAAAGTACACTGTAACAGTAAGTTTGTACAACTCAAATGTACATAGCGCATGTTAAACTTTTATTCGTCTTGTGCATCCCCAGACAATCTGTAAAATGGGGCTGGTCATGAACATTGTGGCGATTGGGCTTCTGCCAACACTGCATATTGCGGCAAAGGAGGCTGAAGGGGCTATGTGGAGTGCGGTTGTCATCATCTCCCTTGTGTATTCGATGGGTCAAGGGCTGGGCTTCACGGCAGGAATGGTGTTCGTGACGAACGCAGTGCGGAATGCACAGATGGCGCGGATGAATGGACTCACGATGATGCTGACAGCGGTGGCGCGGACGGTTGGGCCTCTCATCTCGGGCATGGTGTGGAATGTGGCGCAGAAGCAAATGATGGGCAAGATGACTGGATCGTTGTTGTGGGCGGTGCCCTTTTTGATGCAAGGACTCATTGCAATGGGGGTGTTTTGTGCGGCATGTCGGTTGAGCAAGACTCTCAACTACCCTGCACCTGAAAATGATGAGAAGCCACCCAAAAGTGCCAGTGTTGTGTGATAACGGAGAAGAGAGAGAGAGAGAGAGATGTATGTATATCTTTTTAAAAAAATTCTTATACTTCTGTATCAAAAGAATAATGTATAATATCTTCATTGTATTATTTCTTCTCTGGTAAGCTTTTTTCATTTATGCCTATATTCTTAGGCGGTTTTGTTGTCGCTTTTGGTTGTGTGATTGATAATAAATTGGAAATGTCTTCTTCTTCTTCATTTACTCCATTCCCCCTCTTGTTTATCGCGCCAACCGCCACATTCCACCACAGCCGAGCTCCTCGAGCTCCACTTGCTACTTCTTCATCACCTTCTCAAAATCAATGAAGAAGCGTTATGTTACTATAGTGTATACTCAATACTCCGAACAAGGTCATGTACGAAATGTGAACACTGCACAAAATGTGAACAATCCAATAAATAAAACATACTAAATCGCCACAGAGCGCCCCATTAACCACTTTAGTCAGATTTTTTCCCAAATCTGTCGGTCTTCCTTGGAGCAGTACCTATGGGATGATGGTAATTTGTATGACGAAAAGGGGCTCACTGAGACAATTTCGACGAAACCCCGTTGAAACCCCCGCCTCCTTTTTCGCTTTGTCAGCGGTGTTGCTCTGACACACAGCGCTGTATTATAGACTGAAAGTCTTCTGTTGACTTGTATCAACGAAAGGTTACTTGAAAGTTAGTTAAAAGGGCCCGAGCTCACAATCATCACCTATGTATCCATTCGTGCATGAACACTCATAAGAGCCAACTGAAATCAAAAACACAATGCAATCAATCTTAGAACACCACTCAGTGCCTCCTTACCTTGTGCCTCAGAGCAACTTCCGCCGTTCTGACAGGGTAACGAATCACATTCTGTCACGTCGGATTCACATTCACTGCCGGAGTATCCACTGACACACGTACAAGTGTACGAGTCCGTAGCACTCTGACACACTCCTCCATTCTGACACGGTGACGAATCACAGGTAGGCAACGCTTGGTCGCACAGTGCTCCAGTGAAAAAGGCGGCGCAAGAGCACACAAACGAATTGCCTTGCAGCGAGCATGCCGCGCCGTTTTGACACGGTTGCGACGCGCAAGAGCCTAGAACCTGTGCTTCCATTGCTAGTATGCGCGCTAGGATCGGTGAAAGAAGACTGTTCATCTCGCTTTCGGTCAAAACGCGCTCGCTGTTAACAAAAATGTCACGGCTCGAAAGCACGCTTCTATTCTCCGCTGGCGACATTATGAGGTCGCCATCGGTATTCCAAATGGAAGCGTCGTTTGAGGCGAAGGCAGTCGCCGTGAAAACAAGCGTCAGAGCTGCGATGTTGCGCATTATATCAAAGCGCTTGTGAAAGGGACAATCGAGCGAAACTCGCCCTTTGTGCAAAGGATGAATAAATATTAATGATCAAAAGGAAGTTAAGTTTTTGCGACTTATGAGTTACGAGGTCACCATTTCTAACGTAATGACGGTACTTGCACACTGGCGAGTGCCGAGTGGCGAATGTGTCAGCGGTTATAATATGAGTCAAGTCTTTTTTCATTCATTCCAGCTCTATCTCGCCACCCCGGTCCCCGGATTTAACAGAGAACTGGGTATTGAACGATACCTCATACCTTCGTACGGAGAAGCACGGAGTAGTCATTCTTGTTTTCGCGCGGTGACTGTGATTAATACTGATTATCTCGATTCAACTCATTCACTTTTGTTTGTTTTTGTACGTAATTAAGTATGCTTTCGACCGCTACCCGACGCTTTGCGTTGGGGATGCGCATGTACTCGTCTGGATGTCAGTCCGCGGAAAGTGCTACGAAACGCAGCAAAGCGCCTCAGTCGGCGTACCGTCCATCACCCTTGCCCTCAGGTACCCTCGTGCCCCGTCCCCTTGCCTCGCCCGCACTCACCTTGTCCATCTGCACCCCCTCCCGCCGATGCAGTCGCTGATTCGGACGAGAGTCTCCTGAATCGCATTGACGGCGTCAATCTCGTGTCGGACCTTTGCCTTTCGGCTCTCACCGCTAAATACTGCCAGCAGCAACGCTTCGACTCTGCTCAGCAGCTTATCAAGATTGCCGAGGCCCTTGTCGCGGACAAAAAGGACGGCGAGGGGCGCCGCCAACGCAGATTCATGGTGGGTGCGCACCACGCATTGATTGCGGGACTGTGCACGCACGGCCGCCTCGACGAGGCCTTCTCATTAGCATCGCACACCATCCGGAAGGACCTCCCGCTGAGCAGCGAGGTGCGCTCGCGTCTCGTTGACTGCTTCATCAATGAGAATCGTCTCGAGGAAGCCATCTTTGCCACGGGAGTGTTCACACGACCAAAGCTTACGCCTCTGTCGCTTCCCATCATGTTCAAGCTGTACACAACCACCGCCAAGCTAGGCAATGCCGATGCAATCGATAGCCTCAACGAAGCGCTGCGCGAACGAACTGTCAAGCGGTCGGAGGGCAACCGGAAAAGCATCCAGTTCGCCTTAGACTTGCTCGCCATCACCGATCCCACCGAAGGCGCCTCCTTGATTGCAAATGCCAACGGAAACGACATCATACTCACACCACACCTGTGCGACGCAATTGTTCACACACTTATCCGGCTCAACCACCCCATGGCTGCCGGCGTGCGGCTCATCCAGTGGCTTGGAAACCAGAATGCGCACTTGTACGTGCCTCAGTCCACCTGCTGGGGTCTCGCGCGCGTCCTCTTTGGTCTGGGCATCACCGGACTGCCCGTGCGTCTTCTCAAACTTGCCCGTGACTCATTCATCGAACAGCACGCGTCCACTCCAGTGCCCTTTACGTCTCTCCGGCACATCCAATCGCTCATTAAAGTCACGTCCATCTCTGGCAATGGCTCTGCCCTTCTCAGTGTTGTCGACACATTTCTCATTCCCCGTCTCTCCCAACTCCCCGCACAGTCCCGCCACCGCCATCGCAGCGTCAACGCCCGCATCGAACCTTTCCTCGCCTGTGCTCACCTACGCGACCCTCTCACCCTCGAGTCGCTCCTTAGTCGCGGCTCGGTTCTCTTTGACCCGCTCACCGACTCGCCCCGTCTCACACGCCACGTCCTTGCCGCCAGCATTCGCTGCAACACCCCCGACACCACGCTCTCCCTTCTCCTCACCGCTCTCCCCCACTTTCCTCCTTCACTCGCCCTCCTCTCTCTCTCCTCTGCTCTCCCTTCTTTCTCCCACTCCACATCACACCTTTCCTCTCTCATCCACTCTCAGTCCCATCTCAGCCTCACTGACCCCTCCGCTCTTGCTCCCATTCTTCGCTCCCATCTCTCCAGTCTGTTTCCCGCTCAAAATTCCTCTGAGCTCTCCTCCGCACTCACTACTCTCCTCACAACTCCCGCTCCCTCAGACTCACAACGCTCTCTCTGTCTCTCTCTTCTTACTTCGCTCACTTCTTCCCAATTAACTGTACAATCAAATGAACATTAAAAATTATTATTATTAAAGTCCTCTTTGTATTACACATTGGAACTGTGAAGAGTGTCCAAATCCAAATCAGTTCGCTCAATCGGTTCAAAATCGTCCTTTTCCTCTCCTTCTTCCTCCTCTTCTTCTGAGCTGTTCTCTGAGATGCAGTCCTTGTGCGGCTGATCGGAGACCACTTCGAGCGCATCACCACTCAGCACAAGCAACAAATACGCCTAAACAGAGAAAAAAATTGAGTGAGAGGTTGTTAGACCCCCCTATTGGGTGTCAACTAATTTCTTACCGAGTTTCTTCCTTGTGAGTCAATGACGGCCGTACGATCAAGTGAGTAGCACGACAGCAGATTCCCTCCCAACGCGGCCACATGAGCGCGCAGAATCGCAAGTCCCTCCATCATTGCCACATGTACAAAGGAAGACTACAAAATAGATTACAATCAATATTAAGCATTAAGAACACCAATCAAGCACTAAACACATACACACACACACACACACACACACTCTCTCTCTCTCTCTCTATATATATATATATATATATATATATATATATATATATTGCACTTACGAGTCCTCCTGTGTCGCGCACAGACGACCCAGTCGATTCTTTGATCACAAACTGGGTGACATGACCGAGGAAGCGGGTGACAGACCATGAGCCTTCGCTGCAGCTGGTGATGATGACACGACGAATAGGCGGAGGGGTCGAGGTAGTCGCAGTTGAGAGGAGCGCCTGAGAGGTGCGTTGGGATGATGCGTGCGCAAGTGAATGCGGATGATGGTGCTGAGGGGTCTGTGGGAGGGACTGCGTTGCGGTGGGCGGTTGTTGTGACGAGTGTGAGTGTGAGCGTGTCGTCTGAGGTGTGTTGGTTGCGTTGGTGTTTGTGGTGCTCGTAAGACCGTCGCTTCCCTGTCGCGCGTGATGTCGTGCAAAACTTGCGCTCGTCTGTTCACCATCGACAGAAGTGGTATCATCAAGCTCAAACTGCAACTGAAAAGGGGGGGGTGAGAGAGAGAGAGAGAGAGAGAGAGAGAGAGAGAAAAAGAGAAACAAAGTGATAGAGAGAAAAACAAAGTGATAGAGAGAAAAACAAAGTGATAGAGAAAAAACAAAGTGATAGAGAGAGAGGGAAAGAGAGAGAGAAAAAAAACAAAGTGATAGAGAGAGAGAGGGAGAGAGAGGTTGAGCGTGTATGTGGTACGTCGTCACTGGTCGCTGAGTCGTGTGAGAGTAGACGACGACGGGCAGAGCGAGGATGGCCGGAACGGGCGAGAGGGTGGAACAGCGGCGCAGGCGCAGCCGATGAAATGCCCGGCGCCAGATACGCAAGAAGATTGGCTCTATTACATTAAATTAGAAAACAACAAATTAGTGTACAAAAAGAGACGGTCGAAACATCGAAAGCGTTCAAATTACCTGTTCTCCATTGACACATTGGGTGGGAATGTGAGAGAGACTGCACAAGTTGCGACAATGTCAAGCGCACCAGAGTCTAATTAAATGAAGGTTTGTTAATAGATATCGCGTTTAATCCTTTTGACGGTACCCAATGAGAGTTCATAGCGAAAGTTTGAGAGAGAGACGGGCCATAGAGGTTTGAGCTTGAGCCAAAAGGACTGATGAAGAGAGTTACAAGCGTCGCTAAGCTGACGGGTGAGCGACATTGGCGAAGGAGACGCAAAGGTCACACGACTGTGAATAAGAGAAAAGATGATGATTGTGTGAGTGGTAAATTGAGCCAGTGTATGATTGTAGTGTGTGAAATGGTGAGTGAGCGACAACGAGAACAGTCAGTGCGACAAATGATTGAGTCACAATGAGTGAATGAGTCGTCACAATGAGTGAATGGGTCAGCAAATGGTTGAGTCACAATGAGTAAATGATATGAGAGGACGGCAAGTCCGTTGCAGTGCGACAGATGGGGCAGAGATCCAGTTGGTTGTAAGAGACGTACTGGAAAGCAGTGAGTTGCTGGACATGCACTGGCTTGCGCGATCCTCCCACATCGCCCGGATGAGCCTCGCACGAACTGAACAGCACTGACTCGTCCGGAATCGCATCAAAAAGCAGTGCCTTCAAGAACCAAAGAAGAAAAAATTAGAATGGCAAATAGTGCACGTCAAACAACGGACCAATTGCTCTTCGTCTGTTTCGTCGTCGATTTCAACAATAAAAGCCGTGCGCGACTCATCTTCTTCAGGACCCAAATCACCACCGTCACTCTCACCAGAGCTACACAAAGAAACAAAGTGTGAGTTGGAGAGCTGCTTCGTGAGTGCGACTCAATCAGAAAACAAGTCGAGAGTCAGGCAATCTCTGCCAGTGTGTGTGTGTGTCTGTGTCTATAATGACCTGCTTGACGCATCATCGTCTCTGTCATCCCCAGTCCCGACAGGTGACCCTGACACAGCCCGTACTCGTCCATTCGTCACTCGTTCAACTTGCATTGCCTTCCACGCGCTAATCCGACTCCTGCCACAAAAAGTCACACACACACACACAAACCACACAAATGAGTTATTCCAACTTTTATTTCTTCTCTCTGCTCTTAAACTGGTATGCCTCTTGTGTTTACCGATTTGACTCGCTTTGTTCTTCAACGCGTCTCTTCAGTTCCAGCTACAAAAAACGAAAAAAAATCAGCAAAATCGATTAAAAAATGCACAAAACGATCAAGTTCTTACAATATTCTCATCGGTTGTGTCCACATTGGGCGAAATTCGCACAGTGGATGGCATTGGAAGGGCAGCAACAAGCATCTACAGACACAGTGAAAACACAAAGATGAGACACACACAGAGACAGTAAGAACACACAGACACAGTACAGACACAGACACAGACAATACAGATGCAAGACAGTGTCCAACTGCGATTGGGGTGACAGCTCAACAGTGGTAATAAAACTCACTCACACACACACATACACACACACTCTCTCTATCACTTTGTTTCTCTCTCTCTCTCTCTCTCTCTCTCTCTCTCTCTCTCTCTCTCTCTCTCTCTCTCTCTCTCTCTCTCTCTCTCTCTCTCTCTGTCACTTTGTTTCTTTCTCCCTCCTTTCTCTCTCTCTCTCAAACTTTCTCTCTCTCTCTCTCAAACTCTCTCTCTCGTTCTTTTTGTACTGGTAGTGAGCTGGATTGAAAATGCCCGATTGACCAGTGATGCGCAGACCGCCGAAACGCACTGAGCCTGCATAGCCCAAATAGTAGATGTTGGGTGCAACCCAGCCGCCGTGGGGCAAGGACTGTAGATAGCCAGAGGCCTACACAGAGAGCAAATGGTGTAATTAGGAATAAAATCAAAATTGAGTGTGTCAAGTCAAGTCAAGTCAAGAACAGACGAACCTCATGATTTCCGCCGATGAAAATGGTCAACATCGGCGCAACTCGTTTTCCCGTGAAATACTCGTGGAAATCCTTCATCTCGCGGTACTTGGGGGGGCATGCCATCTGGTGCATGTCCGACTCGTTGCGAATCGACTCAAAATCACCGCAGCACAGAAGCAGGTCGACTTTGAACCCTTGCGCGTCCTAACGCAAAAAAAAAGAGAGGGAAAGAAAGAAAACGAGAGAGCACAGGCGAGAGAGAGAGACGGAGAGACAAGGAGACGGTCAGGTGGCAGCGGATGCCGGTGATGCAGCGCACCTCTGCATGGGCGATTGTCTCGTAGATGCGATTGAGGTCTCCGTGACAGCATCCTTCCACAGCAATCTGCAACAATGATGGGGGGGTTACGCTCTCTCCGTGGCATCACAACTTCATACATTGATATGCTCCATCTGACTCCAACAAAGATTAAAATAGAAGTTGAGAAGGTGTAAAGAAGTGAATATTTTCAATCTTGAATTGACTAAGTTCACACCAGTTGGTTTGGACAGAAAGAGATAGTAGCGACTCACTCAGAAGCCTCACACTCTCACTCCCTCAATCATCTCAGTAAGTCCCAGAAGTTTTTCTACTGGATCTAAAGTCTGCACTAGCCACTGAGTGTTCAGAACAGGTTATCAGTCGGTTTCATTTCTGTGTCTCTCGAGAACAATTGAAAAAAATGGCGCACTCTCTCTCTCTCTCATTCTCTCTCTCAAAAATCATACGCATCACAGCTTCTTTTTATCCCTTGCAATTGCATGATCCTTCTCACAAATGTCCTCGATGCTCATCTTCAGCTTGGTGTGCATCGCGTCGACTTGGACAGACAGTTCGCGGAGTGCGGCCAATTTGGCGCTATTCGCCTCAGCCTCTTCCTCGAGCTTCTCGAGGGCGATTGCCTCTTCAAGCAACGACGTCACTTCAATTTCAAGATGCTGACGAATGGAATCCTTGCCGCGCATCATCTCATTGCGATACTCATCGACAATGCTCTTCAAGTTGTAGTCGAGCGCACTCGCATAGCGATCCTTGACACGCTGGCGAATCCAACTTGGAACGACATCGGCACTGGTTACCATTGCCACCAGGCTATCAAACAGCACATCAACGGGACCCGTGAGGCATGCCATGAGGCTCATGCGCGTGGGAAGCCAGCTTGAGCGGTTGAGCGCCTCAGTGACGTCATGGAGAAACTCGGCCGACGACGAGGGCTCCTCGGGACAGCCTGTATGCGCCAGATTGTCGCTCTTGGCGCGACTCCCGAATGCAATCTGCTGTGTGGCATCGAGACGCGTCCACATGCGATGCATACACTCCCCAATCGTTTCAGTGCTGCCCTCGGCCTTGGGGGAGAGCTTGCCGTCCAGGAGATCTGACCAAAACTTGAACACAGTCTCCTTAGCCATGTTGGTCCACGTCTGCTGAGACGCAATCTCTACAGCCGCCTGTTTCGCATGGTTGAAGCAGTTGGTCATAAACTTCCGACGGTTCTTTATCGTGTTGCCCATGTATTGGGTAATGGCACAGGGAACCAAATCGATGCGCCTGTTCACCTCATGCGTCAGCTGTGGCACCAAATCGTCAAACTCGCTGACAACCATTTCGATCGCGGCGTCCACCTCCGTATTGAACGACTCGTGAAGCATAAGCTGCACCGCTCTCGCACCTGCGCGGATCATCCGCGCACGATCAGGGTCAGGCTTGATCTGGCGCACGTGAGACTGCACCAGACGCTGTGTCACGGAAAGGTGATCATGGATTCGGGCTTTGAGCTGCTCGCCACGCCATCGGGCCACCTCTCGCGCCTCCCCAGCAATGTCTTGACGCAACATTACCATGGCGTCGTTGTCGACGTTCTCGGGCAACGGCTTATACTTGTACTTCAACCTACGTCGCGCTGATAGAATCGAGCGCAGAGCAGGGTCGGCGTCCACTCGCTTGAGACCGCACCCGTCCGTGCCAAAGCGCGCAAGGAAACGACGGCGGCTCGATTCGTTGCCACAGTATAAATCTAGCTCAAGCAGTCGTGTGCCAATCTGCTTCATAATGCCCTCGCGGTAACGCTCGTTTCGCCAGCGCTCAAGCAGTGCGTCCTGCTTGTCAAAGTCGAGGTTGTCAAAATGCTTAAACTCCGCGTCACGCTCTGGCAGCGTGCTTGGCTCTGCCGACCTGAGACGCTCTGCCATCTCGTGAATGTTGCGAACAAGCTCGCTTTCTTCTTCGTCCGCCGGCATCATAATTGTGTTGAGACGATTCACCACGATGAAGAGTCGCTCCGGCTCAATGTGCTCGGTCAGGGCGCGCAAATAAATCATGTCCTCCTGAGTGACCTGTGCACTGGCATTCAGCACGTACACGAGCATGTGAGCATTCTCAAGGCTATCCTTGCGCAAGGTGTCGCTGCTGATGCATTGATTGAGTCCCGGTAAATCGATCAAGCTCAAAGTTGCGCCCAAAAAGGGATGCGAGGGAACTTGGACAACAACCTTTTGAAACGTCTGATCGTCCTCATGGTCGACGTCGTTGGCAACGCCGGCGCTGCTAGCATGGTCGTCGCTGTCGTTGGTGTCGTCATTTTTCGTGGAGTTGGCATCGTCGGTGGTGCACGTCGTAGCACTATGGTCTGAGTCCTCGGAAGGCGGGACATTGCGGTCGAATCCGACGTGCTTTTCCAGCTCTCGTGCCAGAGTCGTGTTGTGTCCACCTTCGCGGCTGCTGTGGATATGTTGAAGGCTCTCCGTGTCCAACGGAACGGAAACGCCTCGCGTGGATCCACGAGTGAAGCCGGTCACGTTGAATTGGTGATAATCGCGATCAGGGTCGACAACACCCGCAAATTCCGTCATAACCGCCGTCGTGGGTTGCGATCCCGACGGCGCAAACACGCCCCACAATAAGACGTTGTTCAAGGTACTTTTGCCGCTGTTACCCTCGCCCGCAAGAAGAATGCGGACGTGTGGGTCGCGAAAAGACTTGATTTCGTCCAAAAGTATCTGCCGAGTTTGCTCTATTTGAAGACGCTCATTTGCGGTCTGTATCGCGCGATCTGATACATCACACAGCAGTGCGTATATTTTATCGATGATTGCACGATCGGACATGAAAAAAAAAAAACTGTCTCGACCAGTCGGACAACAATCGACCCTCAAATAAAGTCGAGGGACGAATTTTGGACGAATAATTAATAATAATAATTACAAATGAATATTATAATCATGGCGGTCTGGTTGTGTCTTCGCGTGGTGACTGTATCATTAATAAATGGGTTGTATTCCTCTTCTTCAATTTATAATTAATAAATTTATTATGTTTTTTATCCTTCCTTGACTTTTCTAAACTTTTCGATTTATTTTTATACGTCTCAGGCGACAGACGGAGACAGACTCCAGGGTTGCGCATTTACAAGTGGTAACAAGCGAGTTCGGGTGGCAAGTAGTAAGTCTTACAAGTAGTAAATCTTGTCTGGGAGGGGTAAGTACGCTTACTTCCGTTAAGACTCACTTACTACTGGTAAGTTGTAGAAGAAGAATACAACTCATTTTACATTTATTCATTTTACAGTCACCAGATCTACACAAAAGCACAAGAAAAGAAAAACGATGCTCCTTAAAACTAAAACTCCCATACTTTTGGTTCACTTTTGGCTACGTTCCGCGTTTGTGCTTGTTCACGACGCAGCCAAGTCATCTTGAGCCCTGGAGAGTACCGTCCATTTTACTTGAGCATGGTGTTGCGATAGACAGTCCTTGGTTTGCGAGCCATGCAATCATATGGCGCCGGCGCGTTGTTCACACTGATCTTCAATCTTGATTGACTATTGTTTAATAATTTTTTTGTCAACGACACGAAACTCGCGCTCGACGCCCCCCCTCTCTCTCCAATACCACCAATCCAATCCACCATGTCTCTTTCCCAACATAACCACGGCAAGACTCAAGTGCGCGTCTGCAAGGTACGCTCAACTTCATCTCCTCTCCCTCTGTCTCCCTCGCCCCCTCCCACTGCGCACTCCCCGCCCACCCGACCGCACTGCTCTCCACTACCATGTGTCACGCTGACCAACGCGTGATTTGCCCCAGGTGCGCCGTACCAACGGTCTCGTCCACGAAATCGCCGAATTCACTGTCCTCGTCACCATCTACAACCCAGGCTACGACGTCGTCTTCACCAAGGGCGACAACACCAACCTCGTTGCCACTGACACCATGAGAAACACCGTAAGTATCTCCAGCAAAGCAGTGGAACCACAAAGTGCGAACTTTTTTTTATATATTACTATAATAATATGATTTTGGGTCACACACAGGTTTATGTGATTGCCAAATCTTGTCCGTGCGAGTCCCCCGAGCAATTTGCGCTTGCCTATGCCGCGCACATGTTGAAGAAGTACCACTTCCTTGTGCGGTGCGACGTGAGCGTCGTCGAGCACGTCTGGGATCGTGCTGAAGTCGGCGGCAAGCCACACAACCACTCGTTTGTGCGTCGTGAGCCGGAGCGCAACTTTGCCGATGTGGAGCACGTGCGCGATGCAGTGCCGCGTGTGACCAGTGGTATCAAGGGCTTGGTGGTGCTGAAGACGACCCAGTCAGGCTTTGAGGGATTCCTGCGCAACGAACACACGTCGTTGCCCGAGGTGCGCGAGCGCATCATGTCCACCTCCATGACGGCTGTGTGGCGCGCTACATCGCAGTCCAACTATGTTGCGACACGCTCTCAAGTCCGTCAGTTGCTGCTGGAGGGCTTCTTTGGCGAGGCGGAGCGAGGTGTCTACTCGCCCTCGGTGCAGGCGACCGTCTACGAAACAGGCCAGCTCGTCCTCAAGCGTCTGCCACATGTCCACTCCATCTTCATCGACACCCCCAACGTCCACTACCTTCCGGCACCCCTCGACAAGATCGGTCTTTCCTTTGACGACGAGGTCTTCCAGCCCACCAGCGAGCCCTCAGGCACCATCTGCATGACCGTTTCGCGCTCCGGCAACGACCACTACGAGGACTCATACAAAAGTCGGCTGTAATCTTATAAAATACGACCCCGCTCTATCTAGCTCAACAAAGAGACAGAGACAGAGAGAGACATAGAGAGAGAGGGTAGAGAGAATATTTGATAGTAGAGTTTGAGTGAGTCTCAAAACTGTCTTTTCACTTCAATTGATTTGACTTCTCACTTCAACAGTTCAACTTATATTTTATAATTTTTAATATAACTTTGTCAAGCGACACCTGAACCTCTTCCTTGTCTCGCAGGTAACAAGTCTTGGTTCTGTGCGTGTCGTCGCTCATCCGCCATTCCGTTCAAACAATCATATGATTGAAAAAATATGATGAAAAAAAAACGACTTGCTCTGTGTGTTTCTCTATCGCGGCCCCTCCCCATGGGGTCGAGCACTCAACCCCCCGCCTTGCGCGTGTGACTCGATGCGACGCATAGCGTTTTCACAAGCAGAATAAAATGTCGTTTCAAACTTTGGTGTGTCTCCGCCTCCTCGCGCTCTCCTGCTGCCTCCTGCCCTCCCCGACCCCCCCGCTTGCTCGCACCCCTCCTCCGCCGCCCCCGCCTCCTTCGATTCGCTCTGGATAATCTGCTAACACGAAGGAAACGCAAAAAAGGGTTTTTTTTTTCTCGCTCCCGACTTCCCACGTTTAATAAGCGCATCGTGCCGGTCGACAGGGGGGGGCTCGAAGTTCTTTCCCACCCTTGGTGTCTTCAAAGGTGCCCTTTGTCGCCCATTATTATCCGATGATGGACAATCCACTTTTTTTTCCAAAAAAATTTCTCTCTCTCTCTTTCACTCTTAATTATGTGTCTTTATATTCGTTTTTATTGTTTTGTTTTTTTTTTGCTTAGAGATGGACAAGAAGATTGAAGCGAAACTTCGCGAGCTGCGTATGCTTCCTGGCAACAAGCGATGTTTTGTGAGCAACGCAAGAAACACAACTTACGTCGACACCACCACAAACACGTAATATTTATTCACGAGGGGTCCATCATCATAATAATTATTAATAATTAATTATTATTGTTGTTTTAATTATAATAATTGGTTCTCTCTCTCTCTCTCTCTCTCTCTCTCTATCACTTTTGTTTCTTTCTCCTCTCTCTCTCTCTCTCTCTCTCTCTCTCTCTCTCTCTCTCTCTCTCTCTCTCTCTCTTTTGTTTCTTTCTCCTCTCTCTCTCTCTCTCTCTCTCTCTCTCTATCACTTTGTTTCTCTCTCTCTCTCTTTTGATCTCCCGCTGCAGTTTTGTGTGTCAAAAGGTGGCCGGTTTGTTGCGCGACAATCAACCGCCGCACCGCGTCAAGTCTATTACGGCTGCAAAGTTTTCAAAGGACGAGGTAAAGAAAAAATAAGGGAGGAGAAACAAACCCGTCTCAATTTTCTCAATTTTCTTTCAGGTGGAAGCCCTCGAACGGTATGGCAACGACCAGATGGCGCTTGTGTGGTTCGGGCGCTGGAAGGAGAGTGATTTCCCGCGTCCGCCCGACACAGACGACGTTGGTCTCAAACAGTTCATTCGCGCTCTGTACGAGCGCAAGGTCTGGTATGTTCCAGAGTCCATTGCCTTTGAAGCTGTCGAGGTATGAATGTTGTGATTGTTGTGTTAGTTCGTTCTCGCACCTGATGCATTTTGGGTTGTCGATGGTAGAAGAAACCCCTTGAGCGTTTGGTTGGCAAAGACATTCCCAAGCTCGTGGTGGGTAGCATTCCAGCCCCCACTGGCGATGTGCGTCGTGAACGACCCCATTCCGTTTCGCAACATGACATCTCACCGGCCGTCGCGCGTCGTCAAGAGACGCCTCCTCCGTCACAGAAGCACGTCCCCGCTGGCGCTGTGCGTGTCATGGCAACTGCGACCCCTCCTGCCGCTGCGGCCGCTCCCGTTGTCAAGGCATCGCCTGCAGCCAACTTGCTTGACGACGATATCTTTGGCGGTCCTGCCCAGCCGGCCGCTGCCCCTGCTGCTGATGTTGATGACGGTGACTGGGGTGCCTTTAGCAGCACTGTGTCCAATCCCGCTCCGGCAGCTGCTCCCGCTCCCGCTGCACCTTCTGCAAACGACTTCTCTCTGGATGGTCTCTCGTTCGACTCAACACCTGCCCCCGCCAGTGGCTCTGGTGCCGCAACAACCGCTGCAGCTAGCACAGAGGACAAGTACGCCGCCCTGATGGGTCTCGTGTCGTCTGCAAACTACTCGAGTCCTCAACAGCAGCAACAGCAGCAGCAACAGCAGCAGTTTGGCGGCGGTGCTCCTCCGCCCGCTTACGATCAAGCTGCGTTTGGTGGCGGTGCTTCGCAGCCTCAACAACAGTTTGGCAGTGGTGCCTTCGGGCAGCCCCAACAGCAGCAGCAACAATCACAGTCTCAGTTTGGTGCCTTTGGTCAGCCACAGCAACAACAACAGCAACCGCAGTTTGGTGGGGGAGGTGCATTTGGTGGCTCCCCTCAGCAGCAGCAGCAGCCGTTTGGCGGTGGTTTTGGTCAGCCTCAGCAGCAGCAGCAGCAGCAGCACCAACAACAACAGCCCATGTTTGGTTTTGGTGCCACTTCCCCTCAGCAGCCCGCCAATGCTTTTGCACAAGTCTCCCCTCAGCAGCAACAGCACTTTGGGTCTTTCAGCGGCCCGCCTTCTCAACAACAGCAGCCGCAGCAGCAAACACAATTCTCAAACCCATTTGGTGGTGCCTTTGGTGCTCCCCAACAGCAGCAGCAGCAGCAGCAGCAGCCCAACCCCTTTGGGGGCGCAGGTTTCGGCACTTCGCCACAGCAGCAACCGCATGCTGCCAACCCCTTTGGCGCTGCTCCAGCACAACCAGCTGCCTCAAACGGTATACTCGTTGGAAAATATAAAAAAAATCTCGCTCATCACATCGCATCGCACTCACTATACTTATAGCCTTTGGTGATCTGGGTGTTCTCGGTGGCAGCAGCGGCAGCTCTTTCCGTCCCTCTGCTGCTCCTGCACCCGCCGCCGCAAACCCTTTTGGCGGTGCTCCCACTGGCGCTGTTGCTAATCCTTTCGGCCACCAACAGCAACAGCAGCAGATGCCTCCTCAGCAGAAATCCAACCCCTTTTTCTGAACAGCATTGAAATTGTCTCTTTTCTCAAATTGGATCTTACATATACAGAGTTTGTTCGTTTTTATTTACACAATTTTATCCACTGCACTTCCGTCGGGGTATCTTTCCTGCTCAATTGCGCCCACTCCAAACTTCCACTCGAGAAACGCTCTGGGATCATTCGGCACTGAGACACTGTCACGACCCGCAAAGGGCAGTGACGACAGTGGCTCAACCCATTTGGAAGGGAATGGTTTGTCTTGCGGGTGTTCCTTGATAGTCGATGAGCGTTGCATTATGTCCCCTCTAAAGAAAATAATACGAGTTGTGTGTCTGTTATCTTCTCAACTCTTTATATCTCACTGTTCCTCTCACTTCCTTCCTCTCTCTCTATCATTCTATCACTTTGTAACTCTATTTGTTTCTTCTCTCTCTCTATCACTTGTTTCTCTATCACTTTGTTTCCCTCTCTCTCTCACTTTGTATCTTTCTCCTCTCTCTCTATCACTTTCTCTCTCTCTCAATTTGTATCTTTCTCCTCTCTCTCTATCACTTTCTCTCTCTCACTCACTTTGTATCTTTCTCCTCTCTCTCTATCACTTTCTCTCTCTCTCTCTCTCTCTCTCTCTCTCTCTCTCTCTCTCTCTCTATATATATATATATATATATATATATATATATTATCACGCACACATGAACGAAACTCTCCTTTCTCTTTCTCTCTGGTTTGCGTTACACTTTGTCAAAGAACCAAATATCGACGTGCAAACGATTGGTTTTGCTGAATTGTACGCGCACAAAGTCCCCATTGCTTTCGTCAACGGGCGCTCGTTCCCACACAAAATGGTCCTGTTTGCTGCTACTGCTGCTGCTGGCAGACGGACGGTAGTGATCGCCGGGAGACGCACTGGGGCTCATGAGCTGAGCGAGCTCGGGCACACGAGATATGTCTTCACGGAACATGCCAATGTCAATGTCATAGTCCCACGGAATGATGTCGGCGGAACGCACTGCGCCCAAGAGAGAACCGCCTTCAAGCCAGTAGCGCACACTAGCCTGCTCCAAACGATCAAAGAGATAGGCAGCAGTGCGACGGAGCGCGCGCAGACAGCAAGGGGGTGTCCAGCGAGGCGGGGAGTGGCGTGAGAGGTACTCGGGTGTGTCACGCACAACCGTACCAAAACAGCGACGACTGGTGGACGAGCAGGCACTGTGCCAGGTGGATGTGTCTCCTGCCTCATTCCCGGTCGACGTCGATGGCGACGGTCCCTTGTGAATGATACGCTTGATTCCAAATCGTTGATAGAGTGTGTTGAGCGCCGACTTGTGCTGACGCGAGTGCTTTGCGCCGTTGTGCGAGTCTGGACGCAACAAATGTGTGCCCGTGTCGGTCACATAGGTGGACATGCTCACACCAATACGCCAGTTTCGTAAGAAGTACTGAAGTGAGATAGACTCGACACGCGGTTCGAGTCGCCAGTCAACATCGGCGAGATTCCGAGTGCGGGTGAAGAGCACCGGCTGAGTGAGAGAAGCGCCGTCGGCGGCCGCGTACGTGCACAGGCCTGTCTCAAGCCCCACCAGTGTATTTTGCATGGCATTCGAAAGACTCAATGTCCAGCGAGGCACATCAAATGATGTGATGTTGTGGCACTGAGTCAGCACCTGGCCGTTGCCGCCGGCGCGTCGCTGGGGCACAACGACGGCGGTCCAGGCGAAACGATCAAGCTCGTAGATGAGGCGTGGCAGGTGGCTGTCGGTCGCTACGCGTGCGCCGTCGGGCACGAGAAGAACATACTCGGTGAGCGCAAGTTTCATGAGTGGCGGGAGAGGGCGGTGCACCTCGGACGGATCCCGGTCCAGCACGACCACACGTATTAACGGATCGTGTGCAAATTCGCTTAGTGCAGGATAAGGACGCCGCTGCGTGAGAATCAGGATGTGTAGACGGTTGCCATAGACGCTTTGCAGGCTGTGGATAGTCTGTACCAGGGTGTGCTCGTACTCCTACGCGACAACGAAAAAAAAAAAAAAAAAAAAAA
>CALSCP010001674.1:225548-237356 GCA_943704425.1 Ministeria vibrans ATCC 50519
AAAGGGAAAAAAAAAAAAAAAAAAAAATTGAGAGTATGTGCTGGCGATTGAGTGTGGAGGATCCACGTCGCTTTCATGGCAGCATACCTTGATGTCTAGGCGGAGTGGCTGTGTTTCCAGCGATAGCAAGGCACGGACGGACGGCAGCGGAGCCCGATGGGAGAGCAGAAGAGACGTTTGAGGAGAAGGCGAAAAAGAAAAAAGAACAAAGAAAAAAAATCAACAAGTGTGAAGCGAAGGACGGTGGGGCGAAGGCAACGCCTGAAATAGACTGCCACTTGAAGGGGTGCAAGGCGAGCTTGACGGAAGATCCCCAAAGGAGCATTTGCCAAAAATCGTAAAGAAAGGTTTGCGTACCATTTCAACACGAGCGACTCAAACACCTCCTCTGCTTATCAACGACAGCTGACTCAACAAGGAGTAAGTAAAAAAAAAAAGTGCAGACTTCAGAGTCAGTTAAGTCAGTCACCAGAGTGAGTCAACTCGATCGAGAGATCAGTCTCAAGATGAATTGAATAATACGTTGAAATTTAAAACTCTTTGATGCGGGACACAAAACTTGTGACTCGCTGCAAGCTAGTCTACGGACTTACTGGACTGTGTTAAATATTAATTGTTGTGAGCTGTGCGTGAGTATTCGTACAAAGCGTGTGTGTCAGACGACGTTTGCGACGATCACCACAACACACTTGAAACAATAATCTTCATTAATTACTCTTTTTAGTCTTCCAGTCGTTGTTTGCACCATGGGAATTCCAGCCTTCTTCAGATGGCTCTCAAAGAAACACGGCAAGATTGTCCACGATGCGGTTGAGGAGAGTGCGGCGTCCGTCGACGGCGAACAAGTCCCTGTCGACACGACACGCGCCAATCCCAACGGCTTTGAGATCGACAACCTCTACCTCGACATGAACGGCATCATCCACCCCTGTACGCATCCCGAAGACGCCCCGCCGCCCAAGGACGAAGACGAAATGATGGTGCTCATCTTTGCCTATGTCGATCGTGTCTTTGCCCTCGCCCGGCCCCGTCGGCTGCTCTACATGGCCATCGATGGCGTTGCTCCACGTGCCAAAATGAACCAACAGCGCTCCCGCCGGTTCCGCTCCGCGCGCGAAGGCCAAGAGTCGCGTCAAGCACTTGAACATCTGCGAGCAGAAAAGCTGCGCGACGGCTGTCTTCTCCCTGAGCCCTCGTCCGGCTCGCACTTCGACAGGTATCGTCTCTACCGTCTTTCGTACTTTGTTCCTTCCTTTGCATCCCCATCCGCGTTGCTAAATCACCCACTCTCACACTCACACATCACTCGACAATCTTTCTGCCCGTCGCTCTCAGTAACTGCATCACACCGGGCACACCATTCATGGAGCACCTCGCCACCTGCTTGCGCTACTACGTTGCCCAGCGCATTTCTGAAAATCCGGCGTGGTCTTCCATCAAGGTAATCATCTCCGACGCCAACGTTCCCGGCGAAGGAGAGCACAAGGTACGTCGCGCACCATCGGTTGTTTTTGTTATATGCCTCGTGAACTCTTTTGCATGCTCTTGTAGATCATGGACTACATTCGAAGACAACGCGCGAGCGGCGACCACGATCCCAACACCAAACATTGTCTGTGCGGTGCGGATGCGGATCTCATCATGCTGGGCCTGGCCACGCACGAGCCATACTTTTGGATTTTGCGTGAGCAGTTTGTCGCCAACACCCCCAAACCCTGTGCGCTCTGCAGCCAGTTTGGACACACCACCGAAGAGTGTGAGGGACTCCCGCGCACTAAGACGGGCGAATTTGATGAGCTCGCCGACACTGTTTCCGAGGCGAACCGCCCCGCCCGCAAGACTTTCATCTTCATTCATTTGCCCATCCTACGCGAGTACCTCGCGCGCGAACTCACCTTCTCGCCCGCCCTGCCCTTCCCTTACTCCTTTGATCGCTGCGTCGACGACTGGATTTTTATGTGCTTCTTTGTTGGCAACGACTTCTTGCCCCACCTACCGTCGCTCGAGATCCGCGAGGGCGCCATCGACAAGCTCATTGCCATTTACAAGCGCGTCACTCGCGATTCCGGCGGCTACCTCACCGAGAACGGCCATGTGAACCTCGAACGCCTGGGCCTCATTCTCAAGGATGTCGGCGAAATGGAAGACCGCACCTTCCGCCAGCGACGCGTCGACGACGAACGCCGTCGCGAGAATTACCGTCGTCGACGTGCCGACGAAAAGGCCCGTCGCGAAGCCAACAAGCGACCTGCCGAGTCGTGGCTCGACCACGAGGCTTTTGCCGCGCTGCCTGTTGTCGCCGCCACATCCGCGGCTGCAGCTGCCGTTCCCGTAGCCACCGTCACCGAAACTGACAACCAAAAGGCCGCCAAGGCTCTGATGGCGTCGCTGCGTGGCGGAAAAAAGGACAAGACCAGCAAGGGTATGGAGGAGTCGTCGACGCCGGCTCCGAGCGAAGATGCGTCGCGTAAACGACCCCGCGAGGACTCGTCCGACGCTGCAAGCGTCCCCACGAGCGGACCCGCCGAGCCTGCCGTGCCGAAAAAGGCCAAAAGGGCGGACGACAGCGACGACGAGGAGCCCGTCGACAACGTGCGTCTGTGGGAGGACGGCTGGAAGGAGCGCTACTACCAGGACAAGTTTGAACGCTCCGCAGCCGACTCGGACTTTGTCGGACAGGTTGCACACGCGTACATCGAGGGTCTCTGCTGGGTGATGCTTTACTATTTTCAGGGCGTGCCCTCCTGGAAATGGTTCTTCCCGTTCCACTATGCACCCTTTGCGACCGATCTGGGCCCTCTGTTGGCGCGCGGCGACCTTGCCATCACATTTGAGCGCGATACCAAGCCATTTGCGCCCTTTGAGCAGCTCATGGGGGTTCTTCCGGCGGCCAGTCGTCTGCATGTACCCCATGCGTGGGGTGAGCTTATGTGCGCCGAGTCCTCGCCCGTCCTTGACTTCTACCCCACCGAGTTTGAAATTGATCTCAATGGCAAGAAGTTTGCGTGGCAAGGCGTCGCACGTCTGCCCTTCATCGAGGAGAAGCGACTTCTCGATGCGCTTGTGCCCGTCTACGATACACTAACGCCATCCGAGCGTCGACGCAATGCCCTTGGCGACGAGCAGCTCATTGTGGGTCACAGGTCGACTCTTTATCCGCCTCTTGCCGAGATTTACGCTGACGACTTTGACGATTCGCGTTTGCCCATCAAAGTAGAAAAAAAAAAAAAAAAACAATCAATGCTAATGAAAATTGTTGTTCTTTTGGAACAGTTGGACGTGACGCTGTCGCAACAGATGGCGGGCTCGGCCAAGCGGGACGACGACGGTGTGCCCCCCGGCAGCACCATGGTCTCCCCACTCGCGTCCCAGGGCCTCTCTGACATCGCCAATGTCGCCGTTGTTAGGTACCCTTGCTTTTCTTTCGACCTTTCTCTATTCTTATTTTTCTTCTCTGTCACATTTTATTGTCCTTTCTACCATTTTGTGTTTCTTTCTTTATTCACACACACACACACGCTTTTTCTTTCACACACATTGTTTCTTTCTCCTCTTATTACTTTGTTTCTTTCTCCCTCCTTCCTTTCTCTCTCTATCACTTTGCCTCCCTCTTTTCTCTCTCTCTATCACTTTGCCTCCCTCTTTTCTCTCTCTCTCTATCACTTTGTTTCTTTCTCCCTCCCTCCTTTCTCTCTCTCTCGCTCTTTCTCTCTCTCGCTCTTTCTCTCTCTCTCTCTCTACACGTTGTTTATTTCTCGTTCTCTTAATCACACACAACACTCACTCTCTTTGTGTCTCGCGTCCATAGTGTTGCCTACGTCATGCCACAGTTCGACGCAGACTTTGTGTTTTCGGCGGCTCCTCTCGCGGGTGCTCGCACCCCCGCTTCGCAGTTGAGTGAGGAGGACTTTTATCAGGGCCATCACCGTGGCGGTGGCGGTTTCCGGGGTGGCCAAGGCGGCAACTGGTCTCGTCGAGGCAGTGGCTCGCACGGTATAAATTAAAGCATTTTAGCTCATGTGTGCTCAGGTCCTCATTGCGTTTAGATCCCCGCCGTGGTAGTGGAGGTCACTACTCGCAGCAACAGCACTCTCAGTCGGATTCGCGCGACCCACGACACCAACATCAGTATCCGCCGCACGACCGTTACCCGCAGCATCCTCACCAGCAACACCAGCACCAGCAACAGCGATACCCACCATCTGTCCACGGTAGTGGTGGTAGGGGTGGCTACGGTTCTGGCCCACAGCAGTATCCCTCGCGCCACCAGCCACAGCACTCGCAACAGTACCCGCAGCATCATCACCATTCTCAGCAGCACCACCAGCAGCAGCAGCAGCAGCGCCAGCCGCACTACCAGCAGCGCCAATCATCCTACTCGGCCCCTGGCGACCGCGTCTACCCTGCCGGTCCACCTTCTGCCGCCGCTCCCTCTGTTGGTGCTGCCGGTGTTCGCCACGTTCAGCATCACCTGCCGCCGCCGCAACACCACACGTACGCGTCTGCTCGACCGCAGCAGCATGCGCCGCAGGCTATCCTAACGCCCGCCCAGCAGGCGCAGATGTACTATGATCAGCAGCGTCAGCAGCAACGCCAGCCGCCCGTGCCCGCCCATGCCCCGCACGGGGGTTACCCGCCTGCTCGGGGCACCCGTCCTTTTTCGCCCTTCACCGGCAATGCGTTTCCTCAATAATGTCACTGAATTGATGTACGTTTGAAAATGAAACACGCAATATTTTGGGGTTATTTCAATACTATACAAAATCGCGGTGGGTTTGCAATGCAATGCGGAAAAGTAATAAAAACGAAGGAGGGAGACAAGAAGAACAAGAGCGCTAGGTTGTTTCGGTCGGCTTGTCGTTGTCGCGGTCGTCGTCGTAATACTCGTTGTCAGGCAGACGCAGACGGTCGCTGTCCTGTTGCGTGACACGTTCGTTGCTGGAGGTCGCGCCTACAATGCCGCCTGTGTGCGCTCCCTCGGCTTCCGCCTGCGCCATAGCCACGTCGTCGTCGTCCCCATCCCCATCGCCCAGGTCCATCATGTCCGGCGGTACCTCATGCATGCCTACGGAGGGCGCGTGCGCCAGCGAGCGCAGGTTCTCGACGACATGCTGGCGCACCGAGTCCAGGTACGTCCGAGAGTTCATGTTTTCGACGCGCATTGCCGTGTCGGTGCACAGCGCAAAGTCAGGCGCAAAGTACGGCAGATATTCCGAGTAAGGTAGCTCGTTTGACACCTCTTGGTCAACGAGAATCGAAGTCTCGTACCTGTGCAACACACAAAGAAAAGTTTAATCAGTATGTTGTCGTGTTGTAGGAGGAACTTGTTCAATTGATGTGCGTACGTCCAGCAGCGAGCAACATTGCGAATGGTGTAGCCACCGCCACCAAGGACAAGGGTGGGAATACCAAAGGACTTGACAAAGTCGACGCAGGCTCCATGACCGCTGATGCTCAGATTGAAGCAGCCCAGACGATCACAGCCCAGCGAGTCTGCGCCGCACTGCAGCACAATCGCAGTCGGCCGGTAAAAGTCCATGATGTTTTGGATCACCGGACAGAACAGTTCTTTGTAGCTGAAGTCGTCGATTCCGTCCTGAATAGAGAGAGAGGACAAAATGTGCGAAAAAAGATTAGAGAACAATGGGAGAACAAATGAGAGAAACAACGAACGTGTGAGAGACGCGTGTAAACAAAGAAATAGAGAGGAGAAAACCGAATGGGTGTTGAAGACGAAAGAGAACAAGAGTATACATGTGCAAATGGATCGAATCAGCCAAGACAACATACTTACTTTGAGAGGAACATTAACGGAGTAGAGTTTGCCCTTCTTGGTGCCTGTCTCAAACACATCACCGGTGCCCGGAAAAAAGTTGTTGCCAAACTTGTGGAAGCTGGCAGTCATAACACGGTCAGTGGTGTAGAAGGCCTCTTGGACACCGTCACCATGGTGCACGTCAATGTCAATGTAGAGCACTCGCGGATGGTGTCTACAGAAACACATGTCAAATGAAAAAAAGTAATACGGAGAGAAAGGAGGAAGAAAAAAACAAAGCAATGGAGAGAAAAAAAAAGAAGGAAGAAATAAATAAAGTAATGGAGAGAAACAAAGAAGAAACAAAGTAATAGAGAGCATCAAGAGAGAGAGAGGGAGAGTTGACGACGACAGACGCGTAAAAAACAAAACAACAACAACAACAAAAACCATGCACACGTACTTTAATAGCTCCAGGATTGCTATGACGATATCGTTGACGTAGCAGAAGCCACTCGCCTCGAATTTTTTCGCGTGGTGCAGTCCACCTGACCAATTGATGGCAATGTCGCAACAGTCGTTGTTTAGGCGCACCGCACCCTCCAGCGACGCGCCCGTGTACATCGAACAAAAGTCGTACAACCCATCAAAGACAGGACAGTCGTCGCCCACGGAAAACCGTGACAGATACTTTTGGAATGAGCCAATGTTGTCGGGTGTGACTCTGCATGTCGCAGTGTACAGGTTAGTATTTATAATAAGAGTACAAATTTTAATTCGTACCTCTTGAGAAACTCAATGTAGTCGTCCGCATGAAACCTCTTCATGTCGGCCTCTGTTGCATGATACGGTCGGTAGATCTCCATCTATGAAAGCAACAAAAGACACCGAATGAATAATCTTATAAACACTGATCAAAAAAAAGCATCTTGCAACTGTGGGCGCGCAAGAACTCTCAAGGGGGCAACTCCATATGGATCATCAATTGACATGGTAGAGGCCGGGGAGGCGCCACCGGCCGGGCCAGGGAGACAGACGCGGTTTGGATGCGGCGCTCGATTGCAACGGTCGCACAACACAGAGCGCCCTGCAAGCAGCGACACCCGTCCCGATCATACTTTTCGTACACGTTAAAGCCAAAGATCATATGTCTTGCAGATAAACCGACAGGCCAAATGACGAATGGAGACCAAACAGTGAAAGACGAAAAAGCAGAAAAAAAAAAAAAAAAAAAAAAAAGTACACAACCAGTTTGGGTAAAAAGGAGAGAGCAAACCAACGCAAAATGGCAAAAATGTTGATTGGTACACGAAAGGCCGAAATGACAACAGTGACGCGAGAGGGAAAGTACTCCTGGAGGTCGCTGGCCTTCACGACGGCCTTGGCCGAGTAGCGCGTGTCCACTGCGGGCGGTGGTTCGTCCGAAACGTCGTTGAGAAACAGCTCAGGGATCAACGCGGTGTTTGGGCACATTGCCGTCGCCTTGTGCAAGCTGTACAGCAGAATGAACATGTTGGCAAGCAGCATCGCCCCTGCTCCAATGGCAAGGAGCATGGCATGTCGGGCGGCGACCATGAAAAGAAATGGAGAGTAACTGCTGATCGAGAGACGAGACGTGACTCGACTCACTCGAGAAGAGGTCAGAATTCAGATTAAAACAAATCTCTTCTTGCTTAAGCTTGATCAGTGTCTTGCTACTGCCTTTTATTCGGGTCTTTATGTAATTATGTTCCCTGTATGCCCTACTATTAGTCTATTTATCACTCGTCTTACGCCTCGACTTACTTTATTGTTCGACTAAAATCGAATTGAAAGTTTCAAGCCTCTCGTCCTCCTTTGGTGGAGGCGGCACTCTTAACGAGCTGATGCCCATTGCAATCACTGCACTTCCAACGACAATACCCGTTGCCATGAGCGCCGCAGCGGGAGCCGAGAGGACGACAAACTGTGTGTGTGTGTAAAACGCCCCGAGTGCTTCCGCCGAGATCATCCACGTTTTTTGGGACGCGACCTTCTGACGCTCTTCCTCGTCCTTTTCCTTCGGTCGGCGGAGTCGGTGTTTGGTAATGGCGTTGTCTGCTAGAATTTGGTCGCGTTCAGTGGGCGTTCGTGGCACTATATAAATAAAGAGAGGAGTGAAAAAATTCGCAGACTTTCGACCATCGCGAGCATATCCAAACGTTCAAGCCCAAAACCAGAATCGATACAATTGGCCAATTGCCTGATTTGCCTCTCAGCCTCTGGGATTCACTATATTTCCTATCTCGATGTCATCCGTATAAAATTCGGTACAATACGCATTTTGGCGGATTTTTGGAATGTTTTGGGAATGGTATTAATCCGTACTCTCCGTACGGATTAATATCACTATTATGTACTTAAATAATGCACATAATACATACCCAAAACACATGATACCCTTCGATTCGCAGGCGCTAAGTAGCAAGCAAGCCCAAGCCTATTTTTTTCTCTTGTGGGACGAAAGTTCATAAAAAATTCACCTCACACGAAACAATCGCATCCGGCCACGGCGCACACCACGTAACGCACGAACCACACAACACTCAACATCCCAGACCGCTCTCGCACAGCGAACCGCGCTTTGCAACGAAAACCTCACAGCTTCAAGTTCGTAGCTGTTCTCCTCCATTGCAACCATTGCGAACCATTGCGACGGAATAGAAACGATAAACCCCCATACGTACACTTACTGTTCGTCAGGCTCTTAGTTGTGACAGTGAGTAAAGAAGTGAAGAATCAAGAATGAAGACGGATTCGAATATGATGAAAGGTGTGTGTGTGCAATGTCAGCCATGGTTCAGCCATGGTCTTTTCCTCACGTGCCAGAATGTCGTCGATGGCCTCGAGTGCAGCCTGTTCGGGCGGGCTGTTGCGCATCCGCATCGTTCAGGTTGTGCGGAGGGTGGCGGAAGTCCGGGGCAAGCTCGACGCGAAACTCGCGCCACAGACGACGGGCGCTCGCATGCGCTGCACGAACCATGACGACAAAAGTGGGTCTCAACGCGGCTGCCGTAACCCACTGCACGAGAGCCCGCATTGCCAGATTTGAGTACTCGTCATCACCGACGGAGGTGAGGCCCGCCGCCCTGGCAGCGTCGGCATACGTGTCGTGGAGAACACCCGCGACCGTTCTCAGCTCGTCCTCCGAACGTGCGACACGGTGGTGTAGTAGAAGGCGCAGGTACACACCGTCAGGATCATGGGTGGCACTGACCGGCTCAATACGCGCGACAGAGGAGTTTTTGAGACCCAGCGCGCGTCTGTGCAGCCAAACGGGTCGAGTAGGAAGCGGAGCGGGCGCAGGCGGAACGACTGCCGGGCGACGCGCAGCAGCGCCGTTGAGACGCCCTGGTGGGCGTTGCACCTATAAAAGATGAAATCGAGTGTTTGAGTCAGTGTTCTGACTTCTGAGAACATGCAAACATGCATGAAACTTCCATGAAACAATGTATACCCGCCAACGCAGGGTGGGCACTTTGAACCAACCCTGCCGGCGACGGTTGTCCCGTGGCGGCCAGTTGTCCTCTTTCTCTTCACCACAGTGTAGAGAGAAAAAAGTTCCAAAATCGTCAGGTTGTCAAAGAGGGGACCGGGAGGGCGAGCAAAGTACAGGAAAAGGTCAAAGTTGGTGTTTGTGTTGGCAACCTGAAGCAGAGCGCCTGGGTTGAGTTGAACGTGAGGAGGGATGAGGACGGGAGCGCGGTCGCGTGTGTTGACTCGGATCACATGACAGCCGGGACGTTGCTGATGCGTGTCAAACCCAAGGACCTGCCAGCAGGCGTCAGCAGCACCGAGCCAACGCATAGTGGAAAAGGCGACCAAAGGGTCAACCTGATTGACGCCCCCGACGACGCGCTCCGCATTGACACCGGCGCGTGCGAGGTCACCGCCGAGACCCTTGTGAATGTACTAATAAAATGTAAGAAAAGTGACTGGATGAGCGCCAATTGCAAACATCCAGTCACTTTTCTTACCTTCAAGACATAGTTGACAGCAAAAAGCGAAGTGCAATAGTCGACATTGATGTGACACTGATACTTGGCGAGCAGGAAGGCATTGTAGGTCACGACCCACTCATTGCCGACGTTCGCATTGACCATAGCGCCGTCAGGCCCACGACGCCTGATGACACCCACGACGCCGTTGTCAGTTGTCACGGCGGCGGTACATCCACCGCCCTACGCGTTCGTCCAAATGTGACATGTCCGAGAGGGGAGCAGGGGAAGCGCTTCTGGCAAAGCACCGGTGCAACAACAGCTGGCGCGGCGACGTCTGCAGCAGCCGCTGCACGAGGGACACGCCTGCAGGGCGTGTCCGTGTGGGCGATTCAGGTACCTTCCAGGTCGCCGACGGGTGGATTCCTGTGAAACTGTGACCCTTAGGCATGTAGACGAGCGAGACTGAGGCAAACTATGTTCAAAAAGTCAAAAGCCAAAACTGAACTGTATTAGAAGAAGAAGAACAGTCAAGAACTGTATTAGAGTTACGGAGTAGACAGAATTGACACTTGACAGTGAAAGACTTCATTACACTTCGTAGTCAATAGTCATTAATCATTTCAACTCAATATTCATGGGGGAGTGAGCGAGTCAGCCACTCAGGTCTCAAAGTGAGTCTTCAGTCTGGCGGCTGCCTGCTCGCCGGTAGGGCTGGGGCCTCGTCCGGGACGGCTGGGGGCGGCTGCCTGCTCGCGGGTAGGGCTGGGGCCTCGTCTGGGACGTCTGGGGGCGGCTGCCTGCTCACTGGGGGGGGCTGGGCCTCGGCCGGGACGTCTGGGGGCGGCTGCTTGCTCGCCGGTGGGGCTGGGGCTCGTCCGGGACGGCTGGGCCATGGGGGCGAATCGATTTTTTGGACCTCTTTCTTCGTCTGGTTCTCTGACTCTCAGCTCTCTTGCCTGATCACTGATCATTGATCAATTGATATCACTGATCCATTGAACTAAAGAACAGAGGTTTTTATCAAAACTTTGACCACGGAGCCTCGCGGAGTTATCCCAATTCCAAAAGTTTTGTTAAAAACTTTTTGGTATATTCCACAGTTTTGCTAAAAACTTTTGTTTTTTGAATTATAATGTGGTGACTGTATCATTAATAAATGGGTTGTATTCTTCTTCTAATTATTATTATTATTATTGTCTCAATTTCTTTTACTATTATTATTATTCTCACTATAACTCACTCTTCTCGACAGTTTTGGTGCATACAAAAACACACAACTCACACAAGTGACACAACTCACACAAGTGGGTGACAACAATACACACTTCATTTTCTTCCTATTGTTTCTTGGCTCGTCGCTTTCCCTTTCCTGTGCCCCTAAGATGGAGATGCGATAAATATCTCAGGAAAGCTGCGTTGGCGCATACTTACCGGGAAGAAAGCTGGCTCCAACTTGGACCACCTCCCTCTTCGCCCTGCTCCTCCTCTCTAAGATCAGAGTAGGTGAGCCAAGCGTGCGATTCCTCTCCACTCCACTCCATCCATGCTTACCCTTTACGCTTCTTCGATTCAGGCTTCCCACTCGGACCCGCTTCCCCTCCGGCCTGCCCACCTCTACGATCACAATAAGATAACCATCCACTTCACTGCATTCAATACTTACCCTCGGCCTCCACGCTTCTTCGGTGCCGGTTTCTGTCTAAAATGATCAGCCCCGTCAAACTCCGTGAGCGTGATGCTTGCTGCTCATATTCTTACTTTCGTTTCAAGCACTCGCTGTGATGCCAAGCGAGCAATTCACGCCGTCCGGGTAGTATCAGTTTTTTGAGGGCAAATTTCTGCGCAGGCTTGCCCACATAAGGAGCAAGATACTCAGGGCACTGTTGGGCTCCATGCCAGCACACTTTGCAACCGTCGTTGGGGTTGATCGACAGGGAGAATGTATCATAATCCGTGTGGACCTGGCTCACCAATACAATGCCGTTGCCACTCTCGTCAACTTCTTGTAGGACATCGTTTGTAATCTTTCGCACGAGCGCGTCTTGCACTGCACGATTGCCCTTCTACAACAGCAGATGATTCAGTGGCGGCAGG
>CALSCP010001679.1:9523-19713 GCA_943704425.1 Ministeria vibrans ATCC 50519
GCTCTCTCTCTCTCTACATATCACTTTGACTCTTTCTCCCTCCTCTCTCTCTCTCTGTCTCTCTTTCTCGTTACAGCAGAAAAACGACTCCTTTGAGTTTCTTGCTCAACAGTGCAATGGTTGCATCTGTAAAGGTCTCCCAGCCGTGTCCCTTGTGGCTGTTGCTCTTCCCGTGTTCCACCGTCAGCACTGCGTTGAGAAGAAGAACACCTTCGCGCGCCCACCCTACACACCAACACCCCTAGATTACTCTCCCTGCCCACCCCTCCTTCTCCTCTTCCACTCTATTACCGTCCAGATACCCATGAGAGGGAATCTTAAAGCCGGGAATGCAAGTGGCAAGCTCCTTGTACATGTTGGCAAGCGACGGGGGCGTTTTGACGCCGCGCTGGACGCTGAACGCCATTCCGTGCGCCTGATTTTCCTTGATGTAGGGATCCTGCCCCAAAATCACCACTCGCACGTCGCTGAACGCACAGCTGCGAGTCCATGAGTACACATCGGCGTCTAACAAGCGAAAAGTAGGTCAAAAGGTAAACAAAGAAAAAGCGAGCACTGGAGTCAATCCCTCTCCGCAACCGCTTGTATCTGCGCGTACCTGTCGGGTAAATGGTCTTGGAAGCCTTTTCCTTATCCCAAAATGCCTTGAGCTGCGAAAACAGAGAATGAGTTTTTTCCATCTCCAATTTCGTCCCATTTCACACAGTTTACCTCCTTAAAGTACGGCTTCTCCATCTCGGGGAGAAGCACATCTCTCCACGACGCACCCATAGTCTCAAATTCAAGCTTGAGCTTCCCTTTAGCGAGTGCCTTCTGTCGATTCGTTTCGATTTTGGCGCGCTCCTCATCTGACAGTCCGTCGTCCGCCTTTTGCTTCTTCGACGGGCCGTCGGACGCGTCGTCGTTGTCGTCCGCGGGTGCCCGTCGTTTGAAGAACTTGTCAATCGATTTCGATGCCATATTGTCTGGGAACTGAGAGAGGGAATGAAAAAAAGTGACAAAAAGTAAAAGTCAAAAAGTTAAAACGCGTTTGAAACGCACGAAAACCGTTTGCTAAGCTCGCATTGGGGCATTTTCAGGCAAGGCGTGTATAAAATATGCCAAGGGATCTAATGGTGATGTGATTGCGCAGAAAAATGAGCCGTTTGCAAACACATTTAACCGTTCCACAAACAATCAACCTGAAACACGTTTGAGTCGTGTTTGAGTCTTGATCAAGTTTTGACGAAGTCGCAATTACTTTCCAGAAACAATTGCTTATAATTATGCAACCAAGCTGAAGCACTAGTACTACACCTCCAGATGACACTTATTTATACGTATGGCATGTCGGCAATCGTCCACAATAGAACGTTAGACGGAGAAATATATTTTAACCCCTCAAAAACGAATAATACAAAAGTCACATACTCACTCACGTCTCACTACTTAGTCACTATAATATGCTTTTATCTTTACAAGTGGTGTCTTACGTCGGCCTACAGCTCAATGCCATAGCGCGCAAAGTTGCGCAGCACAATCCCAAGGCTCAGATGCACTACACCCGTTGCCTGGGTGCGCAGCCGATAGCGATCGGCGCTGCTGTGGACCACGTCGGCCGTGCGCAGTTGTGGTCCGCCCCCGAGAAAGAAAGCTGAATGAGGGGAAAAAGAGGCAAAATATTCACAAAATTAAACAACGATAGATATCGATCAAAATATTCATGCGACGTTTGACATTAATTCTTGTACCTGAAATTTGCTCAGTGAGCGATCCAACTGGTTTCCATGTTGGACAATCAAATTCGTAGGTACCGGGCGCCGTTGGAACGTGACAAAATCCGTAGCCGTCTAATCATAATTCGAAGTCAATGTTAATACACAGAGAGAAGAAACGTGTTGCCAAAACATTATGAACTTGGGGCTTACACAGTTCATGTCTGCCAAACATGTCTTGGTGCCACACTTGAAAGTGGAGCTTGGGCCAGCCTTGAATGCCTTTGGTTGCGTAGTGTATGTCGATGGGATGCGACCATCGTGCTGTGAGTTCGTCCTGAAAATGACCGTTATGTGTCAAACAACGGATTCATTTTTTTTGGCTTGACAGAGATTGACTGGTGCAACACCAAAGAAACGAATTCGAAGGACCCGTGACCACTAGGCGCGACTTCAGCAAGTCCAGTACCTGTGGGTCGTCCACTTGGGTCTGTCCAGAGTCGTGTCCTTCAAGTATTTTCCAAACGTTGCCACTGACAAAGGCCCATTTGCACAGTAGCCGAGACGAAGCGAATCCCGAGGCGCCGCTGATCTCACCAACTACGTGCACTTCGGCCATGTAGTCATATACTAACTGTAACTAAAAAAAAAAGACTAAAGGCAGATCACAGAAGAAAGAAAGAAAAAAAAACACACGAGAGTCAATCACTTCTCACACTCACTTCTCATTTCTTTTATTTTCTCAAAACAAAACACAAATTCAAATCAAATTGTTCTCTAGATGGCGGTGAGCGCACCATTGGTCATATTCCTATCAATGGTGGCGGTTGGGGCGATCACTGGCACCACAGTGGGCGTGATTCTTGCCACAAGATCAACCGGTTCCACTGCGGTTCCCTCGTCCATTGAGGGGGAGTCGCTCGATTTTCGTTCGTACATTGGCTCCTACTCGTACATAGCAGAGGATTCGGACGGCTACATCCTGCCGACAGCCGCCGAATTGGCGTCGTTTGAGTCCGTTGCATTGAGTATGATTGCCGATGATTTCACCGTCGCCTATGCTGCCGCCTCCTCCATCTCGTACACTGTCCGCAACATCAGTGACTCGGGAAACAATGGCACTCTCCTATACTGCCTTGAGCCGGTGTCTGGTGCTGACTTTGGTCGTGGCATTTTCTGTGTTTGTCCGTCGGCGTCTAAGCGACACCATGTCTCCGCGCCACATCCCATCAAGGACTTTAACACTGACCAGGTGGCCGTCGACGTCTTCCGCGGTGTCTCCCTTCGCTACTATTCCGTCTCGACAGCCAATCGCTGTGCCAACCTCGCTGCGTCACCGTGCTCGGGCACCACAAGCGTGTGCGGCGCCACCTCGCAGGCATACCGCACCTCCGACGCTGCCCATCATGTTGACTCCTTCTTTGACCGCTTCTCCCGGCTCGTCAGTGACTCTACTGCCGCTCCGAATACCCTCCAAATTCACGGCTGTGGCTCCACCACCTGCCCCTCTGGCACTGCATCCGATGTGGTCATCCGTGCCAGCTGCGGCGACTCGAATGTTCTCAATGCCTCTGCCCTTTCAAATCAGCTCTACACCGCCGCAACGCGTATCACACACACACACACACACACACACACACATACATACATACTTGTATATAACCACTAATAATCAATATTGGTGTCTCGCACAGCTCTAGTTGCAGTCAAATCAGGCGCAACCGTCCGCACTTGCAATCTCGCAGGACAGCCCGACTATCTATTATGGTAACCATTCACTCACTCATCATCATACTCACACAAAACTCCCCACCAACAGCGCCTCAACCAACACACAAGGGCGCTACATCAACGGCCAGACGACCTCTCCCTGTCTCTCGTCCGTCTCTCCTCTCTCCCTCTCGTCATTTCTTCACATTGAGTGTAATTTGGACTTGCGTGTCGATTCCGGTCTCTCTGATCTTATTACCCCCAACACACTCGTTTCTGCGTTGAATGCGTTTCTCTTGTAAAATAAAAATGAAAACTGTAATTAAAATTAAAGTGTTATGGTAGCACAAAACGTTATAATGGAAAACAGAAATATTTTTATTATTTTGTCGTCTTTTTCACTTGCTTTTTCTTTGTCTTCTCAATCACTTTCCGCTTTTCCTTCATTTCCTCCGCCTAAACAAAAGCAAAAAAAACACACGCAAAATGAGTAAAACATAATTATAGTTTTTTTTTCTTACCTTTTCCTTTCGGTGTTCGTCGCGACGAGTGATTCTCTTGTACAAGAAGAGTTTGCGCTTGTTCAGCATCATTTTGGCCATTTCCTTCTGATCCTCGTTAAGATCATCCGCACCGCTCTCAGTTGCTGCTGCTGCAACACTCTTCTTCCCCTTCTTCGTCTTCTTTGAGGGTCGTTCAATGATGGTTTCACCGCGCATTTCTGCTTCCAGTTCCTTTCGATGCACTGTCTCTTCATCGTCCTCCTCTTCCGTTCGCTTTCGCTTCTTCTTACTGCTCGTCTGCTTCTGCTTCACCTCCTCTTCCTCCTCACTCTCTTCTTCCTCTTCGCTCTCTTCTTCCTCCTCGCTCTCTTCTTCGTCCTCCTCCTCCATCGTCTCCTCTCTCAGTCCTCCTCCAATCTGGTCCGGAGGCACATAGTCTGCGCTTGCCTCATCCACAAACGGTGACAAGTGCGGCGGCAGCGGGGTCACTCCCATCGCATAAGGTGCAGTCGCCACGAGTCGCTAGAGGAACGACAACCAAAAGCGCATTAGATCTCAATCACACGTGAGATAGTGCATCTCAGTCACACTGACATAACAGAACAGAACATAATATAATTATCACGTTTCACACACACACATACACACACCCATACACAATATCTCTTTCTCACCTGTGCGTTGATGCAATCGTAGACCCACTGAGGCTGGACATAGACACGACCATCGTACTTTGTCGAGACAAAGGGACGGTCGACAATCTCGTGGGTGACGGAACTGTCGTCCTCGGTAAAGGGACCCGCACCAGCGACAGTCGCGCACCACGAGACAGTACCACCCATTGCGCGCACCACAAAGACCAGTGACTGTCGTGGCACCTCTCGCGACACAAACATCCGACACCCATGGAACAACTTGGCCAGTGCCAGCTGTCGCGCCGTCTCCTCCGTCGCCGTTTCCATCAGTTGCAGTGTGCTGCTCTCCCCACTGTGCTCCGTCTCCTTCGCGGCAAACTCTGCCGTGTCCAGTTCGCCACTCTTGCTCTTCCCTCCAACACTATCAATCTCCATCGCACTTGCTCCCTCCTCTGTCTCCTCCTCCTCCTCAATGTGTGTCATCGCCTCACTCAGCGACGCAAGTCGTTGTTCACTCTCCTACACACATATATACATACATACAGTATCAGTCGCACACTCTTACACACACGCAATATAGCATACCTTCTTCTGCTTGCGAATCTCCTTTGACTCGGCGGGCGTGAGTGCAGGCTGGGTCTGGCCGGCTGTCGTCGTGCCGTCGGTGCTCTTGAACACCAGCGCATCCATTCCGGCGGCGGCGTTGTCGCGGACCGTGTCAAGGATGGGCGGGTAGCGCAGGTTGAGCGAGTGAAACAGTCGAAAGTGGACAAAGCCCAGCAGACAGACGTACAGCTCGAGGAAGGTCTGCATCACACGGAAGTCCACGTCCTCTGGAATGGTCTGTGTAAACTCGTAGGGCGCCAGCCACGTGATGGTGTGTCCCAACACTTCTGCCTGATAGTAGATGCCCTTAACCGACAGGAACACTTTGCGCAGACTCCCCGAGCGCATCACGTAGTACTCCCACTCGTTGACCATGCGCTGGCATCGCTCGCTCGTCTCCGCTGCAACACCAAACTGCTTCGGCATGCGGGCAAACAAGTGCACCATACACAGGGCGTCGTCCACGTCCCGAACGGCGTCCGCAAATGTCGGGTATCTATACAAAAAAAACGTAGGAAAAAAAGAAAAAAAAACGAGTGTGCGTAAGTTGTTTTGTGTTGTGTGAGTGAGAGGAGAGAGAGACTGAAAGACGATTTTTTTTTCCTTCTGGTTTTGTTCCATCCTCTTTTCGTTGCGTACCGCTCCTTGATGATGTGATCGAGGCGGTAGACGGGTCGGTTGGAGTCGAGACGCACAGCGGTGGACTCCTGGCGCTTACCAATGGCCTTCTTGAGCCGACGCACAAACACTTTGAATTCACGAAACTTCTCCATGAGTGGCTCGTGAGCCAAGAATTTGATGTCCTAGAAAGGCAAATGGGAGTGAGCGGGGCGCAGGGAAGGAGGAAAGCGGCGGGTTTACCTTCACATAGTAGAATGTTCTGTACGACGAGTTGCCCTTGTTGACCTTCTTCTTGTTCTTGGGCTCGCGGGGGAAGATTCCCTTGAGAATGCACAGGCGACTACGCGACAAGACAAGGCAATTGCGCACGTGGATGTGGCGTGAGAAAGGGTGGAAATGAAAAATGCAATTTGGCTCGCGTGTACCGGAAGTCTGCAAGCGACACCTGCAGTTTGCGGACTGCTTGCGCGCGGGACACATAGGCCACGGCGGCTCCAGACTTTCCCTATCAATAGATGGCGGTTAGGAGGGCCCAGAGTGGGTTACACGTGGGAAGTAGTAAGTTCGGCGAAAGCCAGTCAAACCCCACTCCAGATGAATCTCTTACCTTCTTCTTACGGGTACCCATACTGTATGACTGAGTATAGAAAGATGTTACAAAAAGATTAAATGTAGAATGACGAGAATCAAACGATCAGATGTGAGATGGAATTATGATCGAGAAGATTAAAATCTCAAGAGACAACTCAAAAAAGTCTAAAATTTAAAAATTAATTAATTACATCTCTTCGTGGCTTCGAACACCAATGTTGTCGGGTGGTAGCGTATTTGTGATTGTGTAAGACGACAGAAAAAAAAAACAAAAACAAAAAAAAAACGATTGCGAATGCGATTTTTACACTTTTCTTTTTTTGCGCTCGCACAGCCTTGTCGTGACGGTAGCCGTCTACTTTGTTGGTGGAATGGTGTACAAAAAGTACATGAAAGGGGCTCAAGGGTGGGAGGCGTGTCCCAACGTCGAGCTGTGGCGGTCGCTGCCCAGTTTGTTTGTCGCGGGATGTCGCGTCTGCGCAGCCGCTGGTGACTCCAACGACGGCTCTACGATCAGATATCGCGGCTTAGATGATCCTGCTATTGATAATGTACGTGTTGACGCAAGAGGGGGGGGAGGGGGGGAAGCGTGTGTTGGCGACTGAGACTGAGACAGACTGAGACTGTGTGTGTGTGTGTGTGTGTGTGTCTGTGTGTGTCTGACTGAGACTGTGTGTGTGTGTGTGTGTGTGTGTGTGTGTGTCTGACTGAGACTGAGACTGTTGTGTGTGTGTGTGTGTGTGTGTAGCTTGCGGAAGACACCGACGACGACTTGTACAGCGTTGGGCCACGGCCTCTTGATGATTTGGACGACGACGATCTGTTGTCGCCCTAGTGCAGTGGTGGTGGAGACTCCGAGCGTCAACAAAGAGATGGAGGACAATGTACATAATATAGCAAACAAATTCACAACCGTTTGGACTTTGATGTATTGGAAATTACTGTGGGGGTCTCTTCCAAAAGGTAAAGTTGAACGATTCCTTCTTGGGGGTACCATACGGCGACGTAGTTGCAGCAGCAGCAGAGGCAGCAGCAGAGACGGCAGCGGGCACAGCAGACGACCGTTTGACGGGAGTGGATGGGCCTGTTGATGATGATGTTGTTGTTGCGGTTGCTGCTGCTGCTGTAGTGGAGGTGGTGGTGGCGGAGGGCCGTAACGGTGAACTCACTGGCGTCGTACGTCCTTTGGCGCCCTAATAATGAACATAAATTTGAGACGTGAAAGGGACGACAGTAAGGCGAAAAGCACCATACTTTGATTTTGTGTGCGATTGGGCTCTGCGAACAGGAACCGGGATTGCCCTGCACGACAGTCACAATGCCCCTCAGAGAGGTGTTCAGAACCTGTGAGGTCTCTGAAAGTGAGTCGTGCTGCTCCATCAGATGACGAAACTGTTCGTTTTCGTGGTCGGTCAGTCGGGTGAGCAGTGCGAGTGTTGCGGTCAGCTCAACCAGTGTCATTCGCGCAGCAGTCGGACTGAACCAAATCAAAAATAAGAGAGAGAAACAAACAAACAAAAATGGAGAGAGAGAGAGAGAGAGGGACAAAGCGAGAGATGATTAGAAGGAGAGATAAAAAACAACAACAGAATTCGCTCTCATTTTTCGCACTTATTTTTCTCTCCCACCCAATCAATAATTATTATCACACACACACAGACACAGACATAATCAGTATACCGATCCACTAAAGGACGACCTCTGGATCCTAATGAGCGCACACATACTCCGGCTGCGCCCCGGTTGGGCGCACGGCCTTCCACATTGATTGCATTCACAGTTGCCCGTGCACACTCAATCAGTCGTTGTGCTTCAGTATACGCGACATTAAACCTATGCAAAACACAGTTGTATACACTCATTCATCATAAAAAACAATACACAAAACAATACAAAACACAACTAGTAACTAATAATGTGACACAATACATGAGATGAGACACATCAACACACAATAACAATATGAATTTATTATTATTGTTTCATACGTTGGCGCTCGTCTTGCTCTTGTTGGTGTTGCTTCAGTTGAGGAGTCAATAGCTTTTGTTCCTCTTCCGCTCATTTTTGACCTCACAAGATCCTCTTCAAAAAAAAAAAACACAATCAGATTTCAATTCCTGAACGCGAGCGTTGTACCAATCTCATCCACAAATGACCCCTTTACTCCATCTCCACCTGCGCTCAGTCCACTCGACTAAAAGAAAATACACACACACACATTAATAATAATAATTATTATTATTAATATACGGTTCGTATTCGTTTGTTATGGGTACGTTTAGGTTTTGCTGCGCATTGAGAATTGTCTCTTCGAGTGTCGAACTCAAGCGTGCATTTTCGGCTCGCACCGCAGAAAGACTCTCTTTGAGCTCTGCCGAATGCATTGCAAGCGCACCCTGTTCGGCCTTCAACGATTCCACCAGAGCCAGTGCTTCGGTGAGTTTGCGCTGACTCTCTTCGCGTTCCAATTGCAACTCTGCGCTCTCGCGCTCACCACTCTTGTCCTTGCCACCCGCGCCCACTCCACCCGACCCCATCCCCGCACCACCCCCCATCACACTGCTATTGTTCCCATGTACACTGCTCCCACTCCGTCCTCGTGAGCCTCCACTGCTCGCATCACTCCCAAAGCTGCCGGTGCGTCCGCGCTGATGCGACGATGACTGGTCCAGCAGAATCTGCAGTGTGTGTGACCGCTCTTGCTGCTTCACACGGTCCGCCTCAACTTGTGCAAGTCGCCGCCGCGTTCTTTCGTCCGCTTCACGTAAACTCACAACCTATTGAACATCATTAATACGTCTTTATATAATAATAATAGTAATAATAATAATAATAATAATAATAATAATAATAATAATAATAATAATAATAATAATAATAATAATAATAATAATTTTTTCCATGGCGTACTTCGAGTCGTTGAGTGTTCAGTTCATCAATGAGATCTTCGTTTTGCGCCCGCACTGCCTCGGCCGCCTTGCACTCACGTCGTAGTACCTGCACTTCGGTGTCGGCCGCACGGAAATCGTCCAGCAACTGATTGTTGATGGTCTCCAGCGACGCGCATTTCGCCGTCAGCGCCGTCACTTGTTTACGCAGCGCATTCATCGCATTCATCGTTGCCATGTCGTCATCGGCACTCTGTCCAGCCTCGGCTGTAGCCGAGAACGTCGTCTGTTCGTCGTCGTAGCCGGCGTTCTCCTTCGTCTTCTCCGACACAGTGCTGATGAGCGTGTCAAGAGTGTCCTCGCGAAACAGAGCCGATTCGCGCCGTCCGCTGCTTGTGCGCCGCACCGCCGACGGCCTCAGCCTGCGCGCACCGCCAAACGCAGCCTCGGTGCTGTCTTCGGCGGCCGACAACGACGCGTCTGCGGCGCGATCGGCTGCGGGAGACCCGTCGGCGTCGTTGGCGGTTTCTCCTTCTGCCAACTCACTCTCATGCGCGCCGCCCGCCTCGCTCTGCTGCCGTTGCTGCTCAAGATACTCGCCCGCCACACACTCAAAGTCTTGCAAGCTGACGACGCCGTCGCCATCGCGATCGAGCAGCGTAAAGAGCTGATCAGCCATCGCCTCCACATCGTCCAGCTGCATACTCTGCGCCACAATGTCACGCAGTTCATCGCGCCCCAGACCCGCACTGCCGTCCGACAGCGACTGGTACAATGCCAGTAGGGCTGTCTGATCCATGATTAAAAGTTTGACTTTTGATCTTGATTCTAAAATTTCTAAGTTCTTGGATTGATCATTGAACACTTCAATATTTGGTAATGCTGGTGACAACTGTTGATCAGTGTTTTCCCCTTGTTTTCCCCTTTCCTCATTCGCAGGTA
>CALSCP010001679.1:19916-34603 GCA_943704425.1 Ministeria vibrans ATCC 50519
CATTCGCAGGGGGAAATTCGGCGCAACGAGTCAGTATTTGATTATTATTATTGATAATTTTCTTTGTACAGATATACAGCAGGATAGGCACAGCAACCAGACACAGCGGCTACCACAAGCGGCGTCTGCGCATCACACGATACAACACACTCGAAATACCCACAGACGACGCCAAAATGACACTCACCACAATGGCAAACGCATGGGGGTGGCTCTCAAAGTGATTGGCAAGATTCATCCCAAGGGCACCCGCCACAAGCGAACTCGACGCAACTGCAAAGGTCCCTACACACAAAAACCCAATATTTAATCTTAATTGTGTGTGGATTTGAAAAGTATAATGCCAATAATACTATATTCTTCTGACTGTGCATCAATAGATGCACTTTTAATTGAAATATCTCGGAGTTTGTCTCATATTTTGATTTTTCGTTTGATTTCGTTTCTCCCCCCTCTCGCTTTTTCACAACCTCTTACCAATTGAGATCTGTAGATCATATTTCATCATTGCATTTCGATTCGCATCCAATTGGATGTTCAAAAAATCCTAAAAGAAACAAAAATTAGATGAACTATTTTTGTGTTGGGGTTCCTCACCTCAAATTCTTTAATTTCCGCCTTTAATTGTGCTGCTTCAGAAGCAATTTCAAACAACTAATAAAATCAAATGAAATAATATTATCAGCAAGAACAGGAAATTAATAAAACATTTCCAAACCTGTTTCAAGTACGTTTCAAGTACTATTTCAACTTCTTCGTGTTGGTCCAATCGTCTCTTGTGCCTATTTTCAAGCACAATATGCAAAGTATAGTCCATTTCAGTGGCGACTCACTCATTCAACGCATTCTATTAATACGGTAGTTATGGTCATACCCAGTTTTGTGTTCGTCTGAAAGATACATTCTGGACATATCCTCATCACTGTTCAGAACGTCAGAGAGAGCGCGTGACGACTGTTTCACTCGACCCTCAAATAGTGTCAAACTGTGTGCGTGTGTGGTGTGAAAGTGATTGATTGAGTGTTACAGAATGAATATTTATTATCACTTTACCTTTTGCTGCTTTGTAGGAGACTGAAGAGTTGAGAGCGGCCAATGTCGACTGCGCTTGTTTGACCCATTGTGGTGAGATCGCGTTTAACGCTCGGCGTGATAGCATTGAGAGTGGCTCGCAGATGATCGCACTGGAGCCATTAGGGCAAGGGTTAGCGATATGCTTGTTGTTAGTTTGATTTTTCATACTGTGTTGCTGAGCATTTCCTCAACTGCACACAATTCGTAGGGTATTCCATCGCTGTTCGTAATGAGACGGTGACTCTGGTGCCATTCGCCAAGTCGAAACTATAACCCAGAGTGCAGTTACAACTCCCATTTGGTATATATACATGTGTGTGTGTGTGTGTGTGTGTGTCGTTACCTCCAAATCAGAGATAACATCTTGCACTTGCTGTGAGTGATTGTCTGGTTGAAACAGCACGACACAATTGTGCCGTACAATCGCTTTGATGACCTAACCACAAGAACAAAATATTTGTTATGGCAATTCCTTTTTCGATCATTAATAATAATGATTACTCCCAAATTGACAATGATCGACTTGTGTCGCACAAGAATGCCAGACTGGTCTTGCCATATGTCGAGCAGCCGCAAGTCACGATTCTGTGTAGGGTGAGGGTTAGAATGCGTCTTCACAAAATTTAATGATAGTAATAAGAAAAGAAACAGACATAATAAGAATAGAAATATATAATAGACTGCAGAGAGCTATACTCAAAAATCAATATTATACAATTAATATTATAATTATTGTCATTGTCTGTTTCATGTGAACGTACTTGAACGTGAAGTTCTGATGTAATTTCTTGTCGCGTAAACTCTGCAAAAAATGAGAAAGAAGATTAGAAAGGATTTTAAGAAGAGGGGGATACGAGAGTGCAGTGCAGGGTTTACCGCGAGTGATGGGAGTACCACTGGTGTTGAATTCGATCTGTGTGTCAAGAAGCGAAAAAAAAGTTTCAGAGTCTCTCACTCTCGCTCTCTCTCTCTCTCTCTCTCTCTCTCTCTCTACTCTCTCCTCATTCTTCGCTCGACATGACTACCGTTTTGAAGACAGATCTAGCCTTGTTCTCGTAGGCTGCAAGACGCGGCGGAATCGGGCGCACAACGGCTGTGGAGAGGGAAAGAGAGTGAGTGAGTGAGTATGTGTGTTCGCATGGCACAGTCAAAAAGACGGCCGTGGGTGGACTTACGAGGCGCTACGGCACCAGCCGCGGTGGTGCTCAGAAGCATGCGCTGTGAGCATAGCTGTCGGACAACCGGGAGGACTCCTGTGCGCGCAGAACGAATACAACAGAGTGAATGTTGGAACCAATGTGATCCAAGTGACGAACTTGCGAAGGAAAGCATCGGCGCTTAGGCTCACAAACTAGGGGGTTCGGCAATCACTTGGGGAAGGTGGATGTGTAGCCAATAGTAATATATGGAAATAATGATGAATTATTAATGATGAAAAAGAAAAACGAAAAAAAAAATAGTCACTCAGTCACTCTGATAGAAATTTCCACAACAATACAATGTAAGATCTTTTTTTTTTCTACATGAGTTCCCAATCGTCCTCAATCTCAGCATCAGCCCCCACACTAACAGTCGAATTGTATGCTCCAGCATCACTCGCCACCCTGGCACTCGAATCAGACGCCCCAGAAGCACCCACGCTAGTCTGGGACTGATACACCGCGGTGAGATCAGCTTCCTCATCGCACACCTCGGCTGTGTCAACCACCATTCGCCTTGGCGCACGCGAACCCATCACTGCACCCGACGCAACTGTAATCGACGACCCAGACACTCCACCAGAGCTAGCAACAGCAGGAGAGGAAACATACAAAGCCGCTCCGCCCACCATTGAATGCACTGAGCCCGACCCAGCCGTACTCGTTTCAGAGAGACTCAGATCATCCAACGCCGAATTGATCGAACCCACTCCGCCACTCACAGCCAGCACCCTTCCTCCTTCTCCTCCTTCGTATCTCCGCAGCATATCACTCCCATCACTTCCACTCAAATCGCCTCCTTTCCTCTTGGCCATTTCAGTCACAGAAAACAACGGACTCACTCCAACACGCGACACCTAACACATTGGGGATAGGATTAGAATAAAATCCACGCTTGGTTCGTATGCGGCTATTACCTTCTCCTTCTGTGCTTTCACTCGCTCCACCAAATCCAATACTTCTGCGTCATTCGCACAGTAGAACCCCAAACAGAGCGACGGATCAATATCAAAGATGTTCATACTTTTCGCTCCGTCACAATGAAACGTCTAAAACAAACAATAATAATATTATTATTAATATTAGAGTAAACAAAATTCATTATCATTATTACTTCTCTGTCTTTGCTCTTTCGTCCACTCTGAGTCACAGCAATTTGTACAGAATGAGGGTCCAAGTAGAGGACACGATCACCTTTGAAACAAGAAACACACAAGTTCAGTTGCGTTCAAGTTTGAAAAAATCTTTTTGTTTCTTTCTTCTTTCTTTCTCTCCCCTCTCCATCACTTTGTTTCTTTTTTCCTCCTCTCTCTCCATCACTTGTTTCTTTTTTCCTCCTCTCTCTCCATCACTTTGTTTCTTTTTTCCTCCTCTCTCTATCACTTTGTTTCTCTCTCTCTATCACTTTGTTTCTTTCCCTCCTTTCTCTCTCTCTCTCTCTCATTCTGATTTTTGTACCGTGAATGCCCATAAAATAATAGGCCGAGTTGGGTTTTCCTCCAATAAACCCAATGCTCTGTGGCATTGCAAAGTGGTCCTGTCATGACAAAAAACAGAACCAATTTTAACGAAAGTGTTTACTCTGCCATCGTTCTTACTCTGAGATAGGGGACATAACGATCGTTGAGCTCGGCAAGACCGAGTCTAAGAGGGACCAGAATGAGAACAGGTGAGAGCGTACGGTCGTCGTCGGAAGTGCACAGAGACGACGCAAGGAAGTCGGTGTCGGTTGAGGCAGCGCGGGAACGCGCAATGCGCGCAGACGCACGCGCACTCTGAATGGACGCTGCTAGGTCGCCCATATGAAGCACGCTGTCCATGGCAACGTGGACTGCAAATCCAACAGGATGTGCTCCGACCAGCTGTCTATTATAAACACAAAAAATAAAATGCAGTAAGTAAAACACAAACACACACACACACACACACACACTATTGTCATGGGAACGCCTACTTGATGACTTGCGCCATTGTGTTTGGACCAAACCACTGGCCGATGCTCTTGCTCATCATCTTTCCTTGCTCAGCAATGCGGTGAATCGAGAAAGGGCACAGCGGCGTGTCCAGGAAGTGCCGGAGAATCTGCGAGGCAAGTTCGGTTGCTTTGGCATCGCCTTGCGCTCGCCACGCCCGTCCCAGCGTATGACACACCATGGCCTGCGCCAGAATCATTTGCCCACACCGTAGCATGCATCCCCAGCCGGCGTCGGACGTGTACGATGTGTTCCCAATCGGAATAAAGCTAAACGTTGCAAAAAGTGCCAACGTTGCAGGGTCAGAAACGAACAGAAATAACGGTTGTTCAACCCACTCTCGTCCATAAAGGGCGAAATGGGCTCAGCGGGAACGCCACAGCACGGAAAACGGGCCATCAAAGGGAAGGGAAGGGGAGGGGGGGGGGGGGGGGGGGGGGGGGGGGGAGCGCCACGAGTGCGTGCTTACTTGTTTCTGTAGGTGAACCAAAAGCGAGTGCGAACATGTCGTTTCATTGCTGCATCGTCTAAGTGATGAAAGTCGGATGAGAAGGCATTTCAAGGGGAGAACGGAGACGCGATACGATGCACAGCTGCACTGAGGCGGCGTGGAGGCGGCGTAGGCGGGCAGGGGCCCACGCAATCCGGGACAGACGCGGGATGTTTTCGCAGCGGATGACGATCGAAGGGAGTCGTTACCTTCGGGCGCCTCATACTTGACACCGAGAAGCCAAAGGCTCTGGGTCGAATGCGACGACACCGACCTGAACATAGACATAAAGAACCGGGAAAATTTTGGAAGTTTTGATGACAGACTGACTTTTGTCTGTGCATTTGGACGAAAATTGATCTCTGGCAAGAAAACAGCCGAGATTGACTTATGGTGCGACGCGATAGACAACTGCACTCAAACGGCGTAGACGGCATTCAGGCTTGCCATACTGGACAGAGGATCATCTCCAGTGGATGACGATCGGTCGTTGTCATCTGGTTCTATGTTAGGTGTCATCTCGCCGTCATCATACCTTGGGGTGCCTCGTACTTGAAGCCAAGAAGCCATAGGCTCTGGGTTGAATGCAACGACCTCGATCTGAATACAGACATGAAGCGGTCAAATAAAAAATTAAATATTATGATAATTATTATTCATTTTACTTCTCTCCCTCTATTGAAACTTAAATCACATATTCACATTCATCACTGATTGGGAACACTGAAAAAGATGCGTCTTAAGCGCCTCCTATTGAGATACTATCCTCCTGGTACATCCGATCTTCATTCGGTTGTCTCTGAGTAAACTGTCACTTCTGACTTCACACTTCAAAAACTGCTTAGCGGTCCAACTTGAATTCGAAAGAACCAGTGGCGAGATTCTTGTCAAAACTCACGACTTGCTTGGTTTGACAGCAAAGTATGTGCCAGCAAAAAACCCGAAAGTGGATCTGAAAAATGTATAGTTGCAATGCTCAAGAGGTCGCAGAGACAATATGTGCTGCCGAAAGCATGTCATCGTCGGCTCGAAGGACTCAGATCATCCGTTTGGTTGAACGTACGGCGGCGCTGTCGCGTCTTAGCTATTCGTTTTTGTGTGCACTGATTTTACTCATTTTGCTGACACACACCATAATCATAATAATTATCTATCATGATCAGAGCTTCAAGCGCGACTCGCACAACATGAACAGAGCACCGATCGTCGCTTCTATCTCTTCAAAATCATTTTGGCACACTCGCTTCCTCTCACCAGCGTTGCCCTCAACAAAGACGGCAGTAGGTATGACAGATTTACTGCACGACGATTCAACCTCAAAGGTTTCGAGTGTTTTTTTTTGACGTAGATTGGCATCCGCTTCGTATGACCGCACCTGTCGAGTGTGGGACAGCTCCTCTGGTGACGAACTGGGCTCTCTGGAAGGGCATCGCAATGTTGTCTTTGCAGTGGCCTTCAACAACCCATTTGGCGACAAGATCGCAACAGGGTCGTTTGATAAAACGTGTCGTGTCTGGAGTGCAGTACGTATTATACGTGTCGTAATATTGCACACGAGATTATGTTCTTGAATGATCAATAATATAATTCTACTTTTTATAACACACGATGCAATATCGACGTTAGGAGACGATGCGGCTGCTGCATGTGTTTACAGGTCATACTGCTGAGGTGGTATGTGTGGCGTTCAGCCCGACAGGCGAGCAGGTCGCAACGGGCGGGATGGACAACGAGGCACGCGTGTGGGATGTGCGAAGAGGAGTGTGTGTGCATGTGCTGGCGGGACATGCGGGCGAGCTCATTGCGCTTGATTGGGCTGCAAATGGGGCCTCTTTGCTGACTGGCTCTTTTGATATGACGGTCAATGTGTGGAATGTTCTATCTGGAAAGTATCGCGAAAATTTGTGTATTTTCTTGATGACTCGATAATTCCATGTCATTCTGATATAATTATTAATATATAGACGCTCGCACGCGCTCATTGGGCATCGCGGAGAGATCAGCAGCTGCAAATTCTCTTTTCAGGGTGACTTTGTAAGCAACACACACACACACACACACACACACACACACACACACACACACACACACACACACACACACACACACACACACACACACACAGACGATCGCGAGCTCGAAGAAAGAGATCACGTTTGATTCGTGGTCTTATATACATGAATTGCATTTCAATTTGTTTCGCGCAGATTGCGAGTGGGTCAATAGACAAAACAATGCGAGTGTGGTGCAGTCGGACGGGCGAGTGCACTTCGACACTGCGTGAACACACAGGGGAAGTACTGGATGTTGCAGTGGCACTGAGTGGGGAGCGACTGGCGAGTGCCGGCAGTGATGGAGTCGTGTTGGTATATCAAGTGCGGATAAACTCAAAAAGAATCTCTCATGATCACACGAGTCGGCGCGAGTGGGAATGTGTTGCTCGATTGGTTGGTCATAAGTTGGAAGTATCAAAGGTATAATAAATTATATATTTTTAGTTGATTATTTATGACTCACTCTGAAAAATTAATGTTATTAATTATTTTTAATTTTTTTTTGCTCAGGTCGTTTTTAATTGTGCAGGAACCCTTTTACTGACAGTTGGAACAGATAAGACAGGTAAGGTGGATTCAAAGGTTACTATCGCGTGAGTGTCGACTTTCTCGTATCTTCCTCTTTTTCGGATTGGGCATTCAGCTCGCCTATGGAACGCACATACAGGCGATGCACTGCAAACACTGGATGGACACACAAGCGATGTGTTTACAGCGCTTTTCAACTATGAGGGAGATACCATTGTCACTGCGTCAAAGGACAACACTTGTCGTCTCTGGCACTAGCTCTCTTCACTTTCAGACTCACTCTCTCTGTGCGTTGCGATTTCATAAATAAAATCTGTCTATGAATCATTGTGTATTGTTAAATTAATAATAGTTAATATTATTCTCTCTCAACCCAATCCAACAACACAAAAAAAGAGTTCCATAAATAATCCCTCCCTTTTCTCTCTCTCTTTCCTTCCCCCCTATTCTGCGACACACAATCAACCATGAACAACCAGCGACGCCCAGTAGAGTGGCGATGCGTAAGGGCGAGCACCGCGTGTCGATAGCCGCTGTGCAATCGCCGAAGCCTCAGAGGGAGCCACAGTCTGCACAATGGACATGGCCTCGTCCCTGGATAACTCCCGAAGCCACTTTTGTGCCCCCAACACTGCCTGTGCCACTGTCATCCCAGGTGTAGCCTAAACACACATACAGAGAGAGAGAGAGAGAGAGAGAGAGAGAGAGAGAGAGAGAGAGAGAGAGAGAGAGAGAGAGAGAGAGAGAGAGAGAGAGAGAGAGAGGAGAAAGAAAGAAGGGAGAAAAAAACAAAGTGATAGAGAGAGAGAAAGAAGGGAGAAAAAAACAAAGTGATAGAGTGAGAGAAGGGAGAAAAAAACAAAGTGATAGAGAGAGAAAAGGGAGAAAAAAACAAAGTGATAGAGAAACATTAGATACCCGTCCGGAGAGGTACATACATACATATACACACTTACGTGAAGCAACGAGTAAAGCCGCCCCACCAAGAGCATGCTCGATTCGTCGTTAAGCATCCACAGACTGTGCACCACCGAGTCCGCACCACTGTAGATCAAACTCATGGGCAACAGAGAGGCCTCGGCACCCACCGCAGTGTCCACCACATTAGCCGTGTGGCCCGTCAGCAAAACCATCTTGGCATGGGGCAGTCGCACATGACTGAAAATGTCCCCAATAGTCACACTCTCCTTGTTAGCCATCTCGAGGGTCCATCGCAGAGGATCGGGCGCAGTCACCACACTACGACATGCCAGGTGCAACGTCAACGACGCCTCCAACGCCTCCTCAAACAGCTTCTCGGCAGTCGCCTCCTCCGTGGCGAACCGTGTCACCGCATCCCTCCCAAACGTCTCCGCAATCTGCACCGACTCCGCATACGCCAAAGGCATGTCGCCGCGCGGGTTCTCGTACACCACAATAGGCGTAAACCCGTCCATTTGCGAGCGTGACGTGCGCGCCGCCGAGCGTCGGTACTTCCACACCACCATTTGCAGGTTGGCTGCAATGCGTAAACCGCCGGAGCGCGGCAGGTCGCTCAGACGACGTCCATCCACAAGAGGCAACGCCTGCAGGGGCACGGAGCAGAGTGCACGGTGGGGCACAAGCAGCAACTCAGAGGCACTCTCAAGCGACGGCACAAGCAGTTCAAGCTCAAGCAGCTGCGACAATGCTCCAAGAGCCTGTTCGAGATCCGCCGCGTTTTGCGCACTCGCAGCCGTCCGCACGCGCAAACACATGGCAATAACCTGTTCCGTCGTGCATCGCATCGTCTCCGCCATAATGTTCTCGCCCTGCAAAACCACCACGTACGGAGATCCGCCTGTCGGCAGGAACCACTCGACGCACGTCGTGTGCGGCAGAGTTCGTCGAACATCCGAAAGCGTCACACGTCGCACAGTTCGCGCCGCCGCAAAGTCCGAGTCGTTGATGGCCACAAAGTCCTCGAGACGCTGTAATGGCGCGCGCATTTGTGTCGCCGCAAATTCACGGCTGTCGACGTCCCGCGACAGCGAATTTCTATCCTGCAGGTAGCGCTCAGCGTTTACCTGCTCGCGCGCCTGCTGCACCGCCAACAACAAGTTGGTGTACTCGTCGGCAACGGAGTCGGGTAGGTGCGGCTGCAACATCTGCTTGGTGACCAACTCAACGGTGCGACGTGCCGCTGATCGCTCCATGTAGCTCCAGGCCGCCTCGGGTCGCTTCAGCTGAATGCACGCGCCCACCAACTCCGCGTACATCTCGTAGTAGTTGACGTTGAGCGTCACAGGCGTCGCGTCTGAGCGCAACATCTCATCCTTGGACATCTTGCCTGCATACTGCGTCACGACGTCCGCACCAATGCGCCCGTGCACAACAATAGTCTCGGCCACGGACACACCGCCGTCCCACACGGAAATGGCGTCTTCCAGACGGCCCAGTCGTGCCAGATCCTTGCCCAGAAAGTAGCTCGTCTCGACAAACAACACGGGATGGCGGTCCTTTGTAAACACTTGCAGTGCCTCCTGGCGTCGCGCCACCGTCGTCTTGCGGTTCTCCGCTGTCTTGCCCTTCTTGCGGTCCCAAAAGGCATCCGCCAGTCGGTTGCACAACAGGCCCCAGGACTTGAGTCTCGTCGCCAAAATTGTCTTCTCGTTCTCCAAGTTCTCCTGGTACCTCTTCATCACTGCGTCGTTGTCGCCTGCATCCACACCCGCGCCGTTCGCCGCCGGCACCATACCAGCGGCGCCACTTGCGCCCGGAACACCGCTCGTCGAGTCGTCAGCGAGTGCCCCAAGCATTCGATTGCGGAACGACTTGGCCGCGTTACCCGACTGTCCGCCGCTAGCGGCCGTCGACGACGAACCAGCGCCCGACGCACCCCCTGTCGCACTGGCGCCCGGCGGTGGCACAGCGTTGCCCATCATGCTTGCCAGACTGGTGAGCGCCGCTAACTCAGTGCCACCACCTGGTTTGTTCTTCTTCGACTTGCTACCTTTGGGCTTCACCAGCATGCTGCGCACGTCAAAGGCCAGCTCGTATCGCTTGATCGCCTCCTCCACATGATGATCCTTCTTGTCGCGTGGTCGCTGCAAAAACAAATCTCCAATGCGCTCTTGCAGGGTCGCCCAGCGCTCCGGCTCGCGGTCCTTGCTCATCATCTTGAGCGCCACCTTGTACGCCTTGACCGCCTCGTCACGGTGAGCCTCGGCGTCAGACGGCGATCCAAGCGTGTGCGCCGCGTACGCATTGCCCAGACTCACCTGTACCGCCAAGTGCTGGTCCGGATACGACTGCGACGTGTACACAATCAGCGACTCGCGCAGCATGCGCACCGCTTCGTCGAGATTCTTGGAGCGGTCACCACGCAGACGTGCCATGTACACGAGCGCAAGGTTGTGGCGCGTGAGAGCCCACTCTGGCGCAAAGTGTTCGCGAGTGTAAACCTCAAACGCGCTCTGATGGCGCCGAATGGACTCTTCAAGATTCTCGGCGCGGTCTCCACGAATACGCACCTGAAACGACGCCGCCAGGTTGTTCTGCGTGAGTGCCCACTTTTGCGGATTGGCCCCAATGGTGCGCACCTCGAGCGCCAGCATACACCGTCGAATCGCCTCCTCTTGATTCTCGGCCTTGTCGCCGCGCAGACGCTCCTCGTACACCAGCGAGATGTTGTTCTGCGTCGACGCCCAGTTCTCGGGGTCTGCCTCGCGCGTATACACATCCACTGTGGCACGGTAGCACTTGAGCGCCATTTCGAGGTTCTCGCCGCGGTCGCCCTTGACACGTTCCTGGTAGGCAGCCGCAATGTTGTTCACGGTGGCCGCCCATTTGCGTGGATTGCGGTCGCGTGTGCGCACCAGCAGTGCATTGTTGCAGCATTCAATGGCACGCTCAATGTTCTCCGCGTGCACCCCGCGCATTCGCTGGTGATAGGCGCTTGCCAAGTTGTTCATGGTAGACGCCCAGTCGTCCGGCGTGTCGCGCATCGTGAACACCTTGAGAGCAAGTTCACAGCGTCGCACAGCCTCCTCAATGTTGTCGGCTCGCGAACCGACCACGCGCTCCTGATAGGCGGCCGCAAGGTTGTTCTGTGTCGCGGCCCACTTGAGAGGGTTGACCTCGCGCGTGCGTACTTCGAGAGCCTGGTTGCAGTAGCGAATTACCTCTTCGATGTTGTCGGCACGCAGACCCTTGACGCGCTCCTGGTAGGCGCTCGCCAGATTGTTGAGGGTCGCAGCCCAGTCTTCGGGATGCCGATCGCGTGTGTACACATGCAGGGCCTGTTGACAGCCGACAATCACCATTTCAATGTTGTCGGCGCGGTTTCCCTTGATGCGCACACGGTAGAGCTTGGCCATGTTGATTTGCAGCGCGGCCCACCAGAGGGGATCTTCGTTGCGCGTGCGCACCTTCATGCTCTCGAGGAAGCGACGAATAGCCTCCTCTTGATTCTCGGAGCGATCGCCCTCGCGACGGTCCGTGAACGCAATGGCCAGGTTGATTTGGGCCATGGACCAGAGCTCGGGGAAGCTCGCCTGGTTGTACACCTGGAGCGCACACGAGAAGTGCATGATGGCCTTCTCAACATTAATGTCGTGGTCGCCCATCTGACGCTCCTGGTACGACATGGCAAGACTGTTGTGAATGTTGGCCCACGTTTCGACGTGAGGGTCGCGCGGCAGCAGTTGCAGTGCCCACTCAAAGTGACGAATGGCCAACTCAAGGTTCTCGCGACGCGTTCCGGTGCGTCGAGTGAATGCCTCGTACGCCTGGCTGTAATGCTCCTCGGCCTTGGTCGCGTCCGGCTCGCGAATGTCTGTCTGCGAGCCACCCACAATGGAGACAGCGGAAGCAGTCGTTGACGTGACCTGCGCACCCGATTGCGTACGTTTAGTTGGCGTCAGTGTTGTCGAGCGTGGCGTGCGGTCGAGGGCCTGGAGACCGCGTGCGAGAGCGTCGGCGACGTCGGGTGCAGGCTCGTGCATGAGCGAGCCAGGACGCTCCGTCTTCTTCTTCTTCTTCTTGCCACTCGAACCGGGCGCGCTCGTAATCGTCGCACTCGGTGTTCCCATGCCATTGGTGTTGTCCTGAGAGGTCTTGGTGGTTGAGGCGGTCGACACAGCCGACGGTCGAGAGCGACCCGACGAGATGGCTAGGGCACCAAGCACAGCAAGTGCCGCATCACTGTCGTCCTCTTGGTCGTCAGGTCCCACCGCCGGCTCCGACGCCGCAAGTTTCGAACGTTCCATACGCTCACGGTCACGTTCGCGACGCAAATGATGTTGTTCCGCGACACGATCGGCTGTCTCACGCTTGTGACGCTCCTCGGCCTCAGCACGCGTCTGCTCCTCGGCCAACAGACGCGCCTTGTCCGCCTCGATTTGACGGGCCTCCGCCTCAGCCTTGTCGCGTGCTGCACGCTCAGCTGCCTCAGCCTTTTCGCGCGCAACACGCTCAATGGCCTCGCGCTCGGCTTCCTCCATGGCGGCAAGACGCGCCGCATTTTCCTTGGCAACACGAGCCTCTTCGGCCTTGCGCGCTTCCTCGGCGGCCTTGCGCGCTGCCTCCTCTGCCTTCTTCTTCTCGGCAGCCGCACGCTCGGCCGCTGCGAGTGTCGCAATGCGCTTCTGTTCGAGAGATTCTCGCGCGCGATGCAGTGCCGCCACGAGCGATCGATTGTACACGACGGCAACACGCGCCGATCGATGAAACATGGACACGGCTGTGTCAATTTCGGCGCGTCGCAGACGATCGGCAATGCGTTTGCGCGCTTTCTCGAGCACACGATGACGCCAGACACGCTGGATGCGCACGACGAGGCGCACGGCCCGACGGAAGCGGCGAACCCGCTCAAGCCGTTGGCGAGCGCGCACCAAAGCACCGTGTACCCAAAAGTGTCGTATGTGGGCAACCATGACGGAGAAGCGCACGAACCAAGCAAGGGCGTGGGTACGACGCAGTTGGATCCGGGCGCGTGCGAGCGCAGGGTAGACGGTCTTTTGGATGACGGTGACGACGCGCACAGCCTTGATAAAGCGACGTGCCGCACGGTGGCGGTTGAGGATGCGTTTGAGGCGTGAGCAAGCACGACAGGCATTGATGGCACTATGAAAACGGCGACGTGCAAGCCACGACTTGACACGCTTGACCACATCGGCCATTTGCGACTCGCTACCGTCGCCGATAAGGTCCTCGAGAATGGCCATTTTGCCGGGACGAAAGAACACTTTGGTAAGGCCAATCTGGAAGTCCTTGTCACCGCTGAGATTGAGCGCCACGAGAAGCGCCTCACAGAACATGGACGGCTTGAGCTTGGCAATGACTGGTGGCATGGCGGGCGCATAGCGTTCGTAGAGGGTCTCAAACGAGCAACGTGTGGGGAAACCCGCCTGCATGAGCTGCACGGCCGCACACATGCCCGAACAACGCAGTTGCAACATGACCATGTTGGAGTCAAAATCGTCGGCGATTTGCTTGCTGTTTGGCTTGATGCAACGGATAAAGTGGCTCGGGCTCTTGTTGAGACGCTCCAGCAGGTGATGAAGCTGCACCTTGAAGCGACTGGCCACACTCTTGGTACGTTTGGTCGCCCCTGTTGGGCTACCAATAGCGTTGCTCAGGGCCTTTTTGCATGGAGTGAGCTACGAAATGAGAGAAGAAAGAACAAAGTGTGTGTTTTAAGGAAGATTAGGAAACGAAAAAACAAAAAAGAGAAATATGAGAGAAATGCTATTCAACATTTGTGTGCATACGGAAGAGTCGTTTAGAATGGCGACAAGAGAGTCGTGGAGTTGATCGTTGTTCTTCTCGAGGAAACCTTCGACTTCGTAGACGACTTCACCAGCAAAATGGACCACAATGAACCCTTGGTCTTGCTTCACCTTGGCCAGCCGTCCCATTTGCTTCAAACTGGAGCTCCCCTTGTTCATTTTGAGCACCTGTACAACAACAAAAGATAGAACGAGAGAGATGCAAGAGTAAGTGACAACACCAAAATAAAAAGTTGATTACCTTTTCGCAGTAGGTGCGATCGGAAGCGTTGGGAAAGACACACTCTTCGTCAAGGAGCGCCAGGAGACCGACGCGACGGTCTTCCACGAGCTCGATGGTTGAGGTGTTGTCGTGGAACTCGACCTTGCGGTAGCGCAAAGCCTCCATCTCGTAAATGTTCTGCTCCTGCATGAGAATCTGGCGGTTAAAGTACTGCTGGAGCTGCTCGTTGACGTGGTTGATGCAGAGCTGCTCGAATCCGTTGCGTTTGAACACCTCAAAACCCGCAATGTCGAGAATGCCAATGAGTGTTTGGTCCGGAGAGTCATCACTTGAAGTGGTTGATTCCCTCGGCACAGATCCCACCGTTCTGGCACGGCGACGATGCACACTCGTCAAT